>ML833496.1:0-16476 GCA_009831015.1 Picea engelmannii
AAAGGCCAAGCTAACAAGTTTGGTTTGTCTTTTAATGATTACTCTTTGTATTGGTTTCTTATTCGATTGCATTAAGGAAGGTCTTGGATAACATTGCTTTGTTCTTAGATTTGATATTTTTAGAAAATGTAGCAACACTCTCATAACATTTTTAATGCCCAAACATGAGATTGTGTGGGTACCTTCGTTGGAGCTAAAAGTCAAATTTCACCTTACAAACCTAAACTTTTGTATTTGAGAAAATCAAAGAGCTCATTATTGAGTTTTTGTTCATAAAGTGAGGCTCATACGTTTCTAAAGCTTGGTGGAGCTCATCAATGAATTTTTGTTCATAAAGTGAGGCTCATACGTTTCTAAAGTTCGGTGGAATACATTGGACATATAACATAGTTAAGGTTTTTAAGAAATATAAGGTCGCAAGTTTGATGGAAGCATTGAACGTACGTTTCTAAAGCTTGGTGGAGCTCATCAATGAATTTTTGTTCATAAAGTGAGGCTCATACGTTTCTAAAGTTCGGTGGAATACATTGGACATATAACATAGTTAAGGTTTTTAAGAAATATAAGGTCTCAAGTTTGATGGAAGCATTGAACGTGGAATATAGTTAAGGTTTTTCATAAATATAAGATTTGCATATGTCATTGTGTCAAACCTGACTTAGATAGTAAATTGTAGAAATTTTGGAGGCTTAAGTATAAGTAAAAAATGTAGATCTTCCAACTACATAGTATTGGGAAGCTATTCTTTGAGTCTAAAAAGTTGTTTTTTTGCACGTTCTTCATTCTTGGCTTTCGACGTCAAGTTGTTTCATATTGATATCCCTTGGCCTAAAACCCCGTAGTTGGTAGCCTTCAATGCCTCAAACATCATTTATGGTATTATGCATATTCTTAGATTGCATAAGGCTGGATCACTAAATTATGGCCAACTCCTCCATGCATCCATATCATGGAAAGCCACCCTCTTGGGTAATAGACTTCCATGTGTTATAGAGTTTAGTGCAATATAACAAGTGATTATAATTGAAGTGCATATTCTCATTTGAAATAAATGAAATGATGTCATGTTTAAAAAGGCACAACATGTTTGAGTTTTTTTCTTAGTACGTAGAGAATTGCTTATCAACACTCCAACCGATTTGACATATTCTAGATAGTATTATCAATTCAAACAAAAGCCTCACTACAAAACTCATTAAGTTATTCTCAAGAGGAAAGAGTAATGTTGATGCAAAAGCATCTACATTAGCATTAAAAGGAGGACAGGCTGGAGTAAAGCACATCATCCAGCGCATGCATGAAGCTAATTTGGATTACACAAAGGGGAGCACACCTTTTTGAATTTGAATTTAATGAAAATAAATGTAATTAATGTATGGAGGCTAAGGCCATCCCCAAAAGATCCTTTCGGATTGTAATCTCTTTAATGTATAGATGTATTATACAGATCTCGAGCTTGGCTCTGATCTATTTTGTAAATGCTCATTAATAAGATAGGAGAGCAGTAGGTAGGAAGGAGGGAAGGCTCAAAAAGCCCCTTCATGTATATAATTTATTTTCTTGATCATTAATTGTTGTTGAAAAAACCACTGAAGGTGTTGTTGCTACTTGTTTTTGAGTTAGTAGTTAGCGAGAGAAAGAGAGAGTTGTTGTTGTTGAGAGCCAGAGAGCATTGTATGAGTTGTGGAAGAGCAATGGAGGATTGTCTGTATCTATGTATTTTATCATTTGAATGAATAGAACAAAAAAGCTTTGACCCAAATGTTTGGTGTTGTTGTTACTATGTTTATTTGAATGAGTGGTATGTTTCTTGTTCATTTAAATTCTTTGTTTCTACTTGTTCTTGTGCTTTTGAATGCATTTGATGATTAAATACATGAGTCTATGGAGTTAGAATAAGTTTCAATTATTTCTCTTCTGAGAGCTTGTGCAAGGAGTGCGTTGACAGAGTTAAGTCTAACTCAGAGAAGCTCATGAGAGATAATGTTGAATCATTGATAGTAGTAGTGCAGAGAAAGCACAGAGCCATGCAAGGAGTGTGTAGGCCAAGCCGTTCTCAGACTTTTGTGAAGGGGAGAACCGTTGATTGTTGTCAAGGTTCCAAGGACGCAAGGAGTGCATGAAAGGTTTTAAATCCCTGGAGGAACAAGCTCAGGAGAGATAGTGATCTGAGCATTGAGGAGAAGAGACTTAGAAAGTTTTCTAAGTCTGAACGTCCAAAGTTCGAAGAGAGCGCACAGAGGGAAGACAAAGATTCCATATACCTTGGAAAGTAAAATCTTAGGAGAGTCAGTGACCTTGATTCCTTGAAGGGAAGAGTTTGAAGAAGCGACGATGAAGATCCCATGGGATATCGCTAGGGAACTGGTGACCGTTAGATCTGAAACAGTTGTGCGGAGGATAGCCATCGGGGTCCTTCAACACTTAGTGCTTTCGGAGGTTAAAGGAGTGAAAGGGAGCCGAGATAACCAAAGTCCCAAAGGAGCGAAGAGATCGTGACCGTTCGCCCCACAGCCGACAAGTGTCAGTAGATCCGTGAGGTTCAGAGGAAAGGCACTTCGGGGAAGGGATTATGCAAAGTTGGAAGAACCTCGAAGCCTGAAGCCCAAAGGTCGTCACAACTGTTGATCGTGGAAGGGACATGCATTGACAAATCGTTCTATTCGTAGGCAGAACACTCCAGGAGTAAGGGGAGAAGGGATAGTAGACGAGAGGTCGTCCGAAGCTGGAAATGAGGACTTATCCTGACCACCGATTTAGGGGTGGACACGTGGAGAAATCCCGTGAGTTCGGGGGTATATTGCTTTGAGAGTTTGAAAGGAAGAGTGGTTGCCAAGTGTCCTAAAGCCCGAAGCTTAGCGCCTTTTGGGTTAAGTCCCAGGTCACAGCCTAAGGTCGTATGAGGAAAGGGGCCTAGCAGAGGGAACTAGCACACGTCGTTTAAATCTTTTTTTTTTAAAGGGAAATAACACATGTCGTTTAGATTCTTTTTTTTTTAAAGGGAAATGGCACCTGTCGTTTAGATTTTCTTTTTAAAGGGAAAAAGCGCCCGCGGGTTTTCAAAAAACCTGCACAGAAAATTAAGGAGAGCCTGTGTAAAACTAAAATAAAAGTTTAGCAAGAGCCTGAAAGTCGATTCGACTCTAAAAGTGATCGATCCTTGATCGGGAAGTCGAGCAGACCCTGGGAAAGGAAAGAGGTTTGCGTCAAATGCTATAGGTAGCCCCCTCCATCCCCATGCTAGAATGACATGTTCCCATGACTTGTCCGTGTGATCTTTGAGACAAATAACTTGTCTATTAAAGAGAACAAGCACGATAAAAAAAGTTGGGTGCCAACCATCCTAAATCCATAGTCGACAAATAATAGATAAGGCCCACCCCAACTTCCTACTTGAAATGGAGCTCATCTCGTTAATATTTGTATTTACTGTTGTGTGTCAAATTTATGGTAAACTTTATAATTATTAATGATTTTTTTTTATCAATTACACTATTATTTATTGGTATTAGTATATTCTTCTACACTATTATTTATTGGTATTATTGTATTCTTCTATGACAACTTTGGTTTGGTTTCAGTAAACTTTTATTAACATTATATATTCATATGTGGTAATTTTAGTTTTAATGGTCTTGGGTTTTTTTTTTATTTTATGGCAAGCAATTATGGTTTTAATGCTCTGGACTTTACTATAACTAATTTTGTACCAACTTATGTTTTTTTTCTAAATAAAACAAGAGACCCTTATATTATTATTATTATTCTTTTTATATAAAATGGTATTTATCAATATTTTATCATTTTCTATGGATCTTAATTAGATGAGATATTTGGGAAAGTAAGAAGTTCAAATGAGACAAATTATTCATTATGAAAGTGTGATTTTATGTTTGCACATATGTCTTAATTATACTATATCAACTAACATCTTATTAATTATTAATTACATAGTAGTTATATATATATCAAAACATTTATTGAGTTGGTTTATATTATCATTATTTTTTATACAAAATGATATTTGATTGAGATTTTTTTTTAAATTGGGAACTCTAAGAATGCTTGACATCCCAAGAGGATATATTTTTCAGCCTCATAAGTTTTTCGATCCTAATTAGATTTCCTTCCCCTTGTGAGAAGAGGGAAAGAGATTGGGGCTAACTTTAGGGTTTCAACTTTGGTCTGCTTTACTAACTCTCAGACATCCTTCTCTATTTCTTCTACCTCCCCATATTCCTCCTACAATTCTTATGCATTCTCTTCTTTTTTCTTTTCAACATCTGCTTCATTTTCAATTAGATCATTAGTCTTAGTATCCGCAAGGGATGGATCTATGATATTATTGTTGGAATTTTAAATTTTCTAGTTACACAATTACAATTACTTAATTCAATAGCAATTGTAGTAGGATTATTGAAAGATATACAATCACAGATACAATAGAACACAAAGATTATCCTGGGAAACCCTCGTGGGGGAGAAAACCCAACAACCAAAATCCTCAATATAGATTCCTTCAACTAGTACAATGATGTGTTATAGCTCTCCAAGAAAGACCAAGACCAAAACACCAAAAGAACCGCTCTCCAAGACTTGTGTGCTAAACCTTCTTATGCGCTCCAAGATGCACAAGAGAAGTGTGTGAGCCTGTGTCCAAATGAGAGGAACCTATCCTCTATTTATACATAACATTGTCTCTTGAAGAGACATGACTCTTGACCTAACTAACCCATAAAATATGGGCGACTAGCCACAATTGGGGCTTTTTACAATTATAAGTAAAATACTAATAATATAATAATTTATGTTGAGCAGACTTGTACAATATAATTATAATAACTTTTCAAAGGTTTAACTAAAACAAATATACAAGAATATCTTATGTAGTTACACCAAAAAATATTAACACTCCCTCTTAACTAGGAAGGTTTTCTTTCCAGACACAGACTCCAATTCAGATACCACACGAGCTCACATCCATTGACTATTGAACATGTGAATCTATACATCCTCAGATATCCATACTGCAACATGACTTCACCCCATGCAACCAAGTCTTGTGGGTAGCTCTCAATAGCTACAACATGTCCCCAGGACATCCACTCCTTGGGATGCATCAATACTTGATCATGTGCACTCTTGTCTCAATGCCAACCCCTTTTCATGTTGGATGAGACCCACCAGACTTAGTGCCAACCCTTTTTCATGTTGGATGAGATTTTTCCATACTCAGTGTTAGCCCTTTTTCATGTTGGATGAGTTCCACCTGTCACTCCCTCTGAAGAGGGACCACACCAAGATTTTCCATGAAGTACTCAAACTTCGTCCTCGACAACGGCTTGGTGAACACATTCACAACCTGATCCTCGGTAGTTACGAACTGGAGCCTCACTGCTCCCCTCTGTACCATATCCCTGATATAGTAGTATCTGATCTCAATATGCTTCGACTTGTCATGGAACATCAGGTTCTCTGACAACTTGATGCAACTCTAGTTGTCACACTAAATGCAGGTTGCCTCCAATCCGAGACCAAATAACCCAGACAACAACTTTCAAAGCCATACTGCTTCTCTGCTCATTGCACATGCTGCCACATACTCAGCTTCAATCGTACTGAGTGCCACACATGGCCGCTTTTTGTTGCTCCACAGGACCATACTTGAGCCAAGACTGAAACAGCGTCCGGAAGTGCTCTTTCGGTTAGGAATACTGTCAGCCCAATCTGAATCTGAGTATCCATAAAATCCAAACTCATGGTCAGATCCATACCAAAGACCATGATGTAGAGTACCCTTAAGGTACCTCAACACATGTTTTGCTGCAACCAAATGAACCTGTCTGGGATGCTCCAAATGCTAACTCAAGGTGTTCACAAAAAAACATATATCCGGTCTTGTGTTCATCAAATACATCAACGAGCCCACTATTTTCCTGTATAAGATAGAATCCACAATCTCTGAAGTTGTATCCTACAACAACTTAAGATTTGATACCATCGGGGTAACCATGGCCTTACAATCCAACATCTTGAACCTCTTCAAGATTTCCACAAAATACTTTCCTTGATTTAGGAAAATCCCATTTGATCTCTACCAAACTTTTAGTCCCAAGAAGTAGTGCATCATTCCTAAATCTTTCATCTTGAATTCTGCAGCCAATTTTCTCTTACATTCAGTGATAAGCTTTTCCTCACCTGTTAGAAACAGGTCATCTACATACAACAGTAGAATCATTGGTTCACTATCTATTGGGTATGTGTTATATTCTTTGTCGGGCACGCGGGGGGGTTAGAGGGGGGGTGCAGGGGCAGCTCCCCCGAAAAAAATATTCTTCCTCGGGAAACGTGTCCCATATTTAGGTGGTTTTTCGGCACATGGTTTTTTGCCGATGGTTTTCTATTTCCGGTTAAGGAATTAGGGTTGTTGACTAATCCAGGTCATTGGGTTAGGGTTTTGGATCTCACTGGCTCCTATATGTATATTATATTGTAAACAATGTATCACAATGAATGAATATAGAATATGTTGGTTTTCCCAGTTTGGGTTTCCAGGGGGAAAATATATGTGTAATGTTTGTATTTGCCATTGTATCCTTTTTGTTCTTTTGCTGAAAATATGTTTGCAGAAAATATTGTACAAGGCTAAAATCTACATTTGGTATCAGAGCTTTGTTGGCTTCAGGTGGACACCTTTGTGGTCAAGGATTTGGCTCAGGACTGTGATAAGCCTTGTTACAGTGGGAGATCTGTGGTATTGATTTTTCAGTTGAAAAGAAATGGCAAGCAATTTGAAGATGGAGATCGAGAAGTTTAATGGGCAAAGTTTTGAGTTGTGGAAGCTCAAGATGGAAGATTTATTGGTGGACAGAGATTTGTGGATCGCGGTAGATCTAGGTACTGCACCTACAGGAACTTCAGCAGATGACTAGAAAAAGTTGGATCAGAAGGCAAAGAGCACAATCTGACTATGTCTCTCAGATTCAGTATTACTGAATGTGTCAGAGGAAGCTACAGCCAAGGATTTATGGGATAAGTTGGGGAAGTTGTATCAGTCTAAGTCCATAGTGAATAAACTATTCCTGAGAAAGAAGTTGTATAACCTGAGGATGAGAGATGGAGACTCGATGGCAGAGCATTTGAACGCCTTCAATATTGTGGTAAGTTAGTTAGTATCTGTTGAGATTAAAATTTCAGATGAAGATAAATGTATCAGTTTATTGTGTTCTTTACTAGACCCATGGGATAATCTAGTTGTGGCCATAGCTAGTAATACAACTTCCTTGAATTTTGATGAAGTGGTCTCATCTTTGTTGTCGAAGGAGATGAGACGAAAGAATATGGAAGGACAGAGCACATACGCATTATTTGCAAGAGGACGTTCCTAGGAAAAAAATAGATCTAAGTTCTCAAGTGGGAGATCTAAGTCTAAGGGTATATCTAAATCTCTCAGAAAGTTTGTAAAGGTATGTTGGAGATGTGGAAAAGAAGGGCACTAAAAGAAGCAGTGTAGATCCAAAGTTGAGAAAAAGAAGGGATCTGAAGAATCTCCTTCTACGAAAAAAAAGAGCTCCAAGGAAGAAGGAGGGGATGTGTACTTGGCTTCTTCAAGCACACATGCAGATCATGAGGCATGGTTGGTTGACTCTAGTGCATCCTTTCATATGACTCCCCATAGGGAGTGGTTCTGCGAATATGAAAGGTACGATGGAGGTAATGTTTTCTTAGGTGATGATTCAACAACCAGAGTCATAGGACGAGGAAAAGTGAAGTTGAGGCTTGTAGATGGAAGGATTAGAACACTGCTTGGTGTTCTGCACATCCTAGGTTTGGCTAGAAATTTGATTTATGTAAGCAAAATGGACGATGCATGGGTAAAAACAATATTTGAAAAGGAAACCTGCAGGATGGTTCGAGGAGCAATGGTGTTGCTGAAAGGAGTTCGGTTTGGAACTATGTATAAGTTGCAAGGAAGCACTATTAGTGATGGGTGTAATAGTTCCATTCTTCCTTATATCGAAGTTGAAGAAGAAAGAACTCATACAATCTCTAGAGAAAAGGTTATGATGTGGCATCAAAGACTAAGGCATATCAGAGAGAAGGGTCTTCGACTACTACACGGTAAAGGTATGGTTGAAGGTATCTCTAACTGCTCTCTGGATTTTGATTTATGTGAACATTGTATATGGGAAGCAAAATCGGATAAGATTCCCCTCTAGTGCAATGAGGGTAGAAGGAATTTTACAACTAGTTCACAGTGATGTTTTTGGATCTGTGTCGGTCCCATCATTGGGAAAATCTGTGTACTATGTCTCATTTATAGATGACTTCTAGAGGAATACTTGGATATATTTCCTCAGGAAGAAATCTGAAGTCTTTGACAGGTTTAAAGAGTTTAAGGCTCTTGTTGAGAATCAAATAGAGAAAAAAATTAAGGTGTTGAGGATAGATAATGGCGGAGAGTTCTGTGGGAATGAATTTGAAGAATTATGTAAGAAGTGTGGTATAGAAAGGTAGAAGACTACTCCATGTACACCTCAACATAATGGAGTTGTAGAAAGGATGAACAGGACGATGATGGAAAAAGCAAGGTGCATGCTCAGTGGTGTTGGGTTAGGGCAATAATTCTGGGCAGAGGCAGTGGGTACTGCATGTTACCTAGTCAACAGATCACCCTCATCAACGTTGGATGACAAGACTCCACAAGAGGTATGGACTAGTAAGGAACCTTCTCTCGCACATCTCAAGGTATTTGTTTGTGTTGCATATGTAAATGTTCCAACGGAAAACAAGAATAAGCTAGATAAGAAGGATGAAAAGTGTATATTTATTGGATATAAAGATGGTCTCAAAGGTTATAAGCTTTGGAACCCAGAAACTAAGAAGGTAGTGTATAGCTGAGATGTGGTATTTAGAGAAATGAAGGATGTTGTTAAACAGGAAGTCCTACCAAGTAAGGAAGAACCAGAGAAAATAGAGTTTGATTTAAAGGATGATGAGTCAGACTCTACAGAAGAACAAGAATAAGAAGGAGAAGATCCTCATACTCCAATATTGAGGAGATCGGTTTGAGAAAGAAGGCTACCAGAAAGGTATACTCCATCTGATTTTCATTCAAATTTTGCTTTGTCTATTACTGATGATGATCCTAGAACTGTCAGGGAGGCAGTGGATTCAGAGGATGGAAATCTTTGGAAAAGGGCCATGGATGAAGAAATAACATCTTTGGATAAGAATGAGGCTTGGGATATAGTGGAGTTGTCGACTGGAAGAAATCCCATTGGAAGCAAATGGGTATTTAAAAAGAAGTTGAATGCAGAAGGAAAAGTGGAGAAATATAAAGCTTGGTTAGTAGCAAGGGGTTATTCTCAGGTTGAGGGAATTTATTTTGGTGAGATTTTTTCTCCTGCTGCCAAGTTAACCTCTATAAGATTTATATTATCTGTTGTTGTTGCATTTGATTTTGAAGTAGAATAGATGGATGCGAAGACAACATTCCTACATGGGGATCTGGAAGAAGAAATCTATATGAAGCAGCCAAAAGGTTATGCTGTGAAGGGAAAGAAGTAGTTGGTAGGCAAGCTGAAAAAGTCTCTGTATAGTTTAAAACAATCACCAAGGATGTGGTATCAAAAATTTGATACTTGTATGCTGGGACTTGGCTTCACAAGAAGCAAAGAGGATCACTGTGTGTATTTTAAATTAATTGGTGGTCATTTGATTTATTTGGTCTTCCATGTGGATGACATGTTGCTGATAGGAAACAACAAGGAGATTATCCAGGATGTGAATACTCAGTTGTCCTCTAAATTTGACATGAAGGATCTCGGTGCTTCAAATTTCATTTTGGACATGGAAATTAAAAGAGATTGGAAAAAGAGGAAACTTTGGCTAAATCAAAGAAAATATGTCAAGACAATATTGCGGAGGTTTAATATGCAGGAATGTAAACCGATCAAGGTTCATATTCCTATTGGGGTAAATTTATCTGCGGATCAGTGTCCCGAGACACATGAAGAGGAGGAGGACATGTCTCGTGTTCCATATGCGAGTGCAGTTGGTAGTTTGATGTATGCAATGGTCTGTAATAGACCAAACATTGCACATGCAGTGGGAGTTTTGAGCAGTTATATGTCAAAACCAGGGAAGGAGCATTGGACAATAGTAAAAAGGGTTTTCAGGTATTTGCGTGGCACTGCTAGCTATGGATTGTGATACGAAGGAAGACCGAGATTAGACAGAGTGGTGGATATACATGTCTTTGTGGATGTAGACTGGGCTGGAGATTTGGATCGTAGGAGATCTACAAATGGGTATGTGTTTAACCTATTTGGAGGAGCAATAAGTTGGATGATCAAAAGACAGGTTGTACTGGCACTTTCAACTACAGAAGATGAATACATGGCATCCACTCGTGCAAGTAAGGAAACAATATGGTTACAAAGATTGTGTTCAAGTATTAGGTTGGTACAACAAGTTGTAAGGATAGATTGTGACAGTCAGAGTGCAATTTTTCTGGAGAAGAACCCGACTTATCATTCAAAGACAAAGCATATTGATACTCAATATCACTTTGTGAGAGACATGATTGAAGAAAATAAAGTATCATTGATGAAGGTGGACACTTTGAAGAATGTTGTAGACTCATTGAGAAAATCTGTGAGCATTGAGAAGTTCTCTTGGTGTAGAGGATCCATGGGCATTGATTCCCTATATTGTTGACTATGTAACCCTTTAACTCCTTGTATGCAAAGAAAACAACAAGTGGGAGAATGTTGGGTATGTGTTATATTCTTTGCACGAGTAATAGTGTCTATGCGTTGCGTCGGGCACGCAGGGGGGTCAGAGGTGTCGCATATTTAGGTGGTTTTTCGGCACATGATTTTTATCGATGGTTTTCTATTTTCGATTAAGGAATTAGGGTTGTTGACTAATCCATGTCATTGGGTTAGGGTTTTGGATGTCACTGGCACCTATATGTATATTATATTATAAACAATGTATCACAATGAATGAATATAGAATATGTTGGTTTTCCCGGTTTGGGTTTCTAGGAAAAAAATCTTTGTGTAATGGTTGTATTTGCCATTGTATCATTTATGTTCTTTTACTAAAAATCTGTTTGCAGAAAATATTGTACAAGGTTAAAATCTACACCATCCTCAACCTTAAAGTAAATGTTAGGATCTGCATTGCTCTTGGTAAAATCCAAGCTCATCAAAAAATAGTCAATTCTACCATACCATGCTCTGAGTGCATGCTTCATTCCATATAAATCCTTCTTTAATATGCACACATGAGTCTCCATGTCATGTGTCTCGAATCCAAGTGTTTTCTCCACATAAACTTCATCTTTTATTTCAGCATTCAAGAAGGTTGTCTTTACATCCATCTGGTGCACCTTCCATTTCATCATAGCGACCAATGAAAGTATAGTCTTGATCAAGGTATATCTTGCTACATGAGCAAAAGTTTCTTCATAGCTAATTCCTTCCTTCTGAGAGAAACCTCAGGCCACAAATCTTGCCTTATATTTTTCAATATTTCCATCAGCTGTGTGTTTCGTCTTGTAGATCCATTTCGAACTCACCACATATTTTTCCTTTGGTCTGGGAACCACATCTCAGACATCATTTTGCATAATGGATTGGTATTCCTCTACCATGGCATATTTCGATACTTGATTTTTTGCAGCCTCTTCATAACTGGAAGGTTCTGCATCAATTATGTCACACAAGCATGCCACGTAGCTAGAATATGGCTTCGACTTCTTACTTTCCCTAAAATATTTCTTTGGGGCACCAATTCTTTCTGCATCTCTGATAAGCTCTTGTGGCCAAGCTGGTCTTCTCTTGCGAGAAGGTATCTCGGCTGGCTTCTGAGGTTCTACCATGTCATGATCCTCTGGAATGACTTCCTCTGGTTCAACTGCCTCTGGAACTTTAGGAACTCTATTCTCTTCTTCATGTGCCTCTTATGCACAAATCTGTTTGAATTTACTAAAAGTTGCATTCTCATCGAAGGTTACATCTCGGTTGATCTTCACTTTCCGGTGACCAGGAATGTATATCATGTAAGCCTTCAATCTGTCAATGTAACCAACAAATATGCCCTTTCTTCTGGAAGGTTCCAACTTTGTACTCTTTTCCTTGGGGACATGAACAAATACAGGGCAATCAAATATTCTGAAATGGCTAACTTCTGGCTTCTCTCCTGAAAAAAATTCTCGGGTGTCTTGTTTTCAAGCACCTTGTGGGGACTTTTATTTTGCACGTACACTGTCCTCTTCGTTGCTTTTGCCCATAGATGCATAGGAAGATCTTGATCATGGATCATGGCCTTTACTGCTTCCATGATTGTCTGGTTCTTCCTTTCAACTATTCCATTCTGCTCACGGTTATAGGGAGTAGAAAATTCCCACTTAATCCGAACTTCCTTGCAATACTCCTTGAATTATTCTGAGGTGAATTCACCTCCATTTTCTTATCACTAGGTCTTTATCTTCTGCGCTATCAAGTTTTCTACTAGAGCCTTGAACTCTTTGAATTTG
The DNA here is from genome assembly GCA_009831015.1 of Picea engelmannii. NCBI lineage: Eukaryota > Viridiplantae > Streptophyta > Pinopsida > Pinales > Pinaceae > Picea > Picea engelmannii. Next base: position 12,551 of record ML833496.1, read on the forward strand.
CCAAAAATTTCATTCTTTGATTTTAACAAATAAATCCAAGTTTTATGTGAGTAATCATCAATGAAAGATACATAATATACATACCCACTTAGTGAAGTTGTCGACATCAGTCCACATACGTCTGAATGCACGATGTCCAAAACTCCTTTGACTCTATTATTGCTATTGGGAAAGGAGTGCTTCACGTTATTGCCTTGTGCACATCCTTTGCACAGACCATCTGGTTCTGCTTGGATTTCTAGAAGACCTGTCACCATTTTGCTCACAACCGAAAGAGCGTTGTAGTGTAGGTGAGAAAATCTCCTATGCCATAGTTCACAAGGATTCACAATATCATGAACCTTGTAGAGTCTAAATGTCCTTTTAATTTGTAGAGTCCTCCTTCTTCAACTTCAATCACTACTACATCATAAAGGGTCTTCACTCTAGGCCACATAAGAACTTGACCATCAATAAATGCTACTCTAAATCCTTTCTTGTCCAATGCTTAAATTGAGAGAAGATTCTTCTTTAAACCTGGAACATAGAGAACTTCCTTCATCTTCATTGGCTTTCCTGAGTTTAACTTGTAGGAAGCTTCTCCAACACCTTTGATTGGATACTGATAGTCATCAGCCAATTTCACCTTGTGAGGTGGTGAATCTTTATGAATAAGTTTAGATAAGGAGTCTTCATAGCCTGTCATGTGCTTGGAAGAACCACTGTCTATCAACCAAGTGTCACTTCCATGAGTAAAAATACATGTGAGGGCTGATATAAAAACACAATCCTCATCACTTGATTCATCTTGCTTTGCAACCTTCTTGGGAGGCTCATCATCTTCAACTGTGTGAGATTGATGCCTCTTACTTCCTTTCTTATTCTTAATTTCCATAATGAGGGGGAAATCTCTAACAAAGTGTCCCAATTCATGACAACAATAACATATGATCTTTGAGTTGTCTCTTTGACCCATCCTAAACTTCTTAGGTAAAGAATGTTCCTTCTTGTTATTTCCTTTCCTAGTGTGGGCGGCTAGGGCTTGATCTTCATTTGCCATCTTTTCTTCTATTACAGTTGTCCTAGATTCTTCCAGGTTACAATCTTCCCAAAGACTACTGAACTTGGGAAGATTCTTTCTTGAACAAATTCCTTGGATGAATGCATCCCATGACCTTGGGAGGTCATTAAAGGTAGTGATCACCATCTCTTCTCCTTCTACTAAGTCACCAATGGCTTCTATCTGCTCTTTGATTTGATTCACTCTTGAGAAGTAGGAGTGAATGGTTTATGAGTTCTACATTTTCACATTATTCAACTGAGATCTCAGAGTCATTCTTCGATATATGTTGCTTGCCTCAAACAAACGAGTTAAGGTGTCCATCATTTGATTTGGAGAAGATAATGATGATATATGATGGATAAGGTTGTCCTTAATGGAGTCTGCAATGATCCTTTTTACTCTCACCATGTCCTTCTTATATTTTTCCTTAGCTTCATCTCCTTGAGGTTCTTGAACCTTTTCTATAATGAACTTATCCAATTCATGTTCTTCAAGAAAGAGGGTTACTATGTACTTATAGGCCATGAAGTTATCAGCTCCATCTAGCTTCTCATCGATCTTTGTTCCGATAGTCATCCTACCTTCTGATGGTCTTGGTTTGTCCAACAACTGTCTCTAGACTGAAAACGTCTCCCTTTTAGGCTTCTAGATCTGCAACTGGCTTCTATTCAAGCCTGCTCTGATACCATGTTGGAATTTTAATTTTTCTAGTTACACAATTACAATTACTTAATCCAATAGCAATTGTAGTAGGATCACTGAAATATAGACAATCATAGATACAATAGAACACAAAGATTATCTTGGGAAACCCTTGTGGGGGAGAAAACCCAACAACCAAAACCATCAATATAGATTCCTTCAACCAATACAATGATGTGTATAGCTCTCCAAGAAAGACCAAGACCAAAACACCAAAAGAACCAGTCTTGTGCGCTCCAAAATGCACAAGATAAGTGTATGATTCTGTGTCCAAATGAGAGGAACCTATCCTCTCTTTATACAGAACAATGTCTCTTGAAGAGACATGACTCTTGACCTAACTAACCCATAAAACAGGGTTGAGTAGCCACAATGGGACTTTTTACAATTATAAGTAAAATACTAATAATATAATAATTTCTATTGAGCGGACTTGTACAATATAATTATAATAACTTTTTAAAGGTTTGACTAAAACAAATATACAAGAATATCTTACAATATAATTATAATAACTTTTTAAAGGTTTGACTAAAACAAATATACAAGAATATCTTCTGTAGTTACACCAAAACATATTAACAATTATCAAGTTGCATTGAGCATGAAGTGGGAACCAATTCTTCCTTTTCAGGGTCCTTCATCATGTCTTCTGAATCTATATTTCGAAGGACTTCGAACTAATTCAAACTCTCTTGGGGTTTCCTTGGTTGTGACGGCCCCTTACACTAATATTTTATGCGCTTTCTTTTGACTGTTTTAAAATCGAATTCAATTTTTATTTTTTTTGTGAGGAGGGTTGCTCCTCTCGTGCTTTTGAACAAATTCTGGCGAAGTGCCCGTATTCATGAAAAAAATGACACTTGAAAGAAATCTATTCATAATCTAAGCTCTGTCGATGGCTCTATCCATCAATATTAATTTGTAGGGCCTCTAGGAGTCCCTTCTCTAGATTCACCCACACACATATTCTCACACAGGAGTACAAATTTCCTTTTGGTTTTGTTCAATCAATGTATCTACCTAATTTATTCCCAATATCTCTAAGAGTGTTATAATCCCAGAAAATAAGGGGAAGATGAGGCAATCTAACCCACACTAGAGTTGTTGAGATTTCCTCCTCTAGATTGAAATCTAGGGACCATGAGGACAGATTCATTCCCTTGGATCCCATAAAATAAGGGCTGGAGCGGAATATTAAATCCCCCTCTTCTTTGTTGAAAAAAATAAAAACAAAATAACTGTCGCTTAAAACAAAAGAAAGTACATGTCCTTGAATCTTAGGAGACCACTGCTCAACCATCCAAGTCTCCATGGCTTTTGGGCTAGGTCACAGACCTATAAACTTTCCTGTCAATACTCGTTCAACCAAAATGAGGGCTTTTCTTCTTGGTTATAGAGACGAGAGCTCCAACTGAGGAATAACTTCCACTCGGTTTACAAATCTCCTAATGAGGATGATTTGTTTTCTAGGGTTCAAAGATCAAATTATAGAGCAAAATACCTTTATTTCTACATCGATATCACCTTCCATCTTGTTACAACAAGAGGCAAGTACTCAACAAATGTCTTCAACCAACACAACACAGATTTTACCATGGTCTATAAACCTTAATTATACACGATATTCAAGAAAATAAGAAGTTCAAAACAAAACAAATTATTAATTCTCATATATAATGATTTTATGTTTGCATATATATCTTCATAGTATCATATGAGATAACATCTTATTAATTACATATTAACGATATATATCAAATCATTTACTGTGTTGTATGAACTAACTAACATTGGGCTCTTAAAACGTTGCAATAATGATATTGATTTATTTAATCGGTTGTATTGACCTATTTAATTGGTTTTGTAATTGTTGGTTTTTATGGGAAAAAATGATTCTTTATAAGTATTGAGTACCAATGTGAGATGTTGATTATGTTGTTGGAGGCAAAGTTGACATTTAACAATAATTTTTCTTCCCAATCCTTCCACTTTGATATGATGAGAGTAGGTCAAAGGATGGATATGATTAACCTTCATGTGTCATATGTTAATTTGGTAATTGATTATTTGTTAATGGATTGAAATATTTTTTCATATTTGGTTGGGAAGGTGTTATTCTTTGTCAAGCTAGAAAGATATAAATCTCACAATTTGATATATATGCAGTGTTGTTTTGCGT
>ML833496.1:28361-51306 GCA_009831015.1 Picea engelmannii
TGCAAGTAAGCGACAAACCATTAATTGTTTCAAGTGAAGTGATAGATCTTAAGCAAGAACAGGATATGATTATTGAGTGGAAAATTAATCATAAATTGCTTCAAGATAAACTTATGTCGTGCAAATACTTCAAGTATATCAGTGCATTTGCAGTCGTTTTTCTGTTGTTATCATTAGCAATGTTCAGTACATGGATGATAGTGGCTTCAGTGAAATGTAACAGGATTGCAATGACTAACAATGTACTTTCAGTGGTCATCATTGTATTACAACTGATCTTGATGAGACAGGTGCACAGGACAGAGTTCAGAGACAGAGGACAAGCCGGGTGGCCTATCCCGAGCTTGTTAACTGGTCAGTAACCTTTTGGGGACCAAAAGGTCTTTTTCTGGGGAGGTGTGATCCGAAAACGGATCCAGAAGCCTGATAGGGCTTGAAAAATGCTCAAAAATGAAAGTGCTCGGAATGCGACGAAACCTGTGCCATTGCGTCCGTCTCGTCTTCCTGATTCTGACGGTATATTTACTTCGTCAAACGGAGTCCGTATGGAGAAGATATCGCATTCTTTCCGAAAAGTCAAACAGGCAAAAAAATTTGATGCTGACTGGGCAAGCCGTACTGCCACGTGGCAGGCCGTACATTGCCGACGTGGCATGTCCGTACAGCTGATGTGGGCCAACCAGGATGCGACATGTGTCAGACCGTACGGAGGACACGTGGCATCACCAGGACGCGACACGTGTCAGGCGGATTTGGTCGTTTGGAGGTACGGTTGGACCAGTACGGAGGTGACACGTGTCACCACTCACAGGGTGACACGTGGCATGCTGACGTCATCCAGTGATGTGATGGCTGACAGGGCGTACGGTCATGCTGACGCAGCAGTGACGACGTGGCAGCAGACGTGGTCCAATCCGGGGTTGACGCGTGTCAGATTGTGATTGGTTTTTAAAGCGCCACGTGGCCCAGTCACGGGCTGCCACGTGGCGCTGCAGTATTGGGTAAATGGTTTTTATGTTATAAAATTTGGTTGGGACTCCGGGGATTCGAAACCGGGACCTGTCGGCGAGCAACGGACCAACGAAGTTTGGCTAACCACTCGGGCAGCGGGCGGTTCTTATTAAAGAAATGGCGTATATTGTATATATGTTGGGTTAAAGTTTCGACGAGTGGTTAAAGGGCTAGGGCGTAGCCCCAGCCCTCGGTTCTATAGCCGCACAGGACCACAACACTCTTGGTTCGCGCGCGGTCGGGGCGGTTATAACAAATAACCCACGGTCCGATTCAATTGTCATATGAACCGGAGTACCATTGTTTGGGCGCGGATTAATTGATATGACAAATGGGCCGTGGGCCACATGCAATGTAACAAGACCAAGAGCCAGTGTGAAAGGGGGCTAGCGCGTAGCCCCAAATCATCCACGTGACCGAGAAATAAGGTCTGGAGCGAGATTCGGGGGCCAGCGCGCTATGGCGCGTGGCCATATGAATGGCCATATGACCATAAAAACAGGAGTGCGCGCCGAAAAAGGGGGCCTAGCTCCCAATACATAGCATAAGTGGGTTTTTAACAAATATTTGGTTTATTTTTAATTAAATGAACCTATTTTTAGCAGATTTCTTCCATTTTTGGGGGATATTGGGCATTTTTGGAGGCCAGATTCTTGGAGGAAGCTGGGGATGTGAAACCAACTCCTTTGCTATATAAACCAGACCTGTTTGAGGCCAAGGGACAGTCATTCAGAGCAGAGTTATGCTAGAGGAAAGTCAAGCCATAGTCAGTTTGTTGCAGGGAAGCCTTTGAGGTGGAAACGCTGTCGGATCGTTTCGGGGAGCTTGGAGCATCAGTTTTGCATGCCGTTTCTTTTGCAGGGTTCTTGAGATCTGGGACAACAAGACCAGATCAGTCTTGTATCCTTTGGGCATTGCTGAGATGTAATTTTGAGCACTTGAGCAGAAATAAAGAAGCCTTCCCCACAGGAAAAAGACCCGTTGACGTAGGCAAACATTGTGCCGAACTCCGTTATCAACCTGCGTTCTTATGGTTTGCTGTTCATTATTCTTTTCAGATCTGCATATGTGTTTTGAATGTCATAATCCTCTTCTTTCCTCATTCTTTCATTAAATTCTCAAATGGTTAAATTATTCATGCAAGTTTAAAACTCAACCATAATCATTCAAAAGATCCTGCCGGATCAGTTTATAATACAATATACATATAGGATCCAGCGGCATCAAAAACCCTAACCCAATGACCTAGATTAGTCAACAACCCTAATTCCTTAACTAGAAATAGAAAACCATCGGCAAAGAAACCATGTGCCGAAAAACCACCTAAATATGTGACACGTTTCCCGAGGCTCGTGAAAATAATATAACACATACCCAACATTCTCCCACTTGTTATTTTCTTTGCATACAGGGGGTTACAGGGTTACATAGTCAACAGTCCAGGGTAACAATGCCCATGGATCCTATACACCAAGAGAACTTCTCAGTGCTCATAGATTTTGTTAATGAGTCTGCAACATTCTTCAAAGTGTCCACCTTCATCAATGATACTTTATTTTCTTCAATCATGTCTCTCACAAAGTGATATTGAATATCAATATGCTTTGTCTTTGAATGGTAAGCTGGGTTCTTCGCCAGAAAAATTGCACTTTGACTGTCACACTCTATCCTTATAGCTTGTTGTACCAACCCAATACTTGAACACAATCTTTGTAACCATACTGCTTCCTTATTTGCATGAGTGGCTGCCATGTATTTAGCTTCTGTAGTTGAAAGTGCCACCACAACTTGTCTTTGCTCATCCAACTTATTGCTCCTCCAATCAGGTTAAACACATACCCACTTGTAGATCTCCTACGATCAAGATCTCCAACCTAGTCTGCATCCACAAAGCCATGTATATCCACCACTCTGTCCAATGTCGGTCTTCCTTTGTAACACAATCCATAGCTAGCAGTGCCAAACAAATACCTGAAAACCCTTTTTACTGTTGTCCAATGCTCCTTCCCTGGTTTTGACATATACCTGCTCAAAACTTCCACTGCATGTGCAATGTCCGGTCTAGTACATACCATTGCATACATCAAACTGCCAACTGCACTCACCTATGGAACATGAGACATGTCCTCCTCCTCTTCATGTGTCTTGGGACACTGATCCGCAGATAACTTTACACCAATAGGAATAGGAACCTTGACTGGTTTACATTCCTGCATATTATACCTTTGCAATATTGTCTCGACATATTTTCTCTGATTTAACCAGAGTTCCCTCCTTTTCCGATCTCTTCTAATTTCCATGCCCAAAATGAAATTTGAAGCACTGAGATCCTCCATGTCAAATTTAGATGACAACTGAGTTTTCACATCCTGGATAATCTCCTTGTTGTTTCCTATCAACAACATGTCATCCACATACAAGACCAAAAAAATCAAATGATCACCAATTAATTTAAAATACACATGGTGATCCTCTTTGCTTTTTGTGAAGCCAAGTCCCAACATATAAGTATCAAATTTTTGATACCACATCCTTGGTGATTGTTTCAAACCATACAAGGACTTTTTCAGCTTTCATACTAGCTCCTTCTTTCCTTTCACAACATAACCTTTTGGTTGCTTCATATAGATTTCTTCTTCTAGATCCCCATGTAGGAATGTTGTCTTCACATCCATCTGTTCTACTTCAAAATCAAATGCAACAACAACAGATAATATAAATCTTCTAGAGGTTAACTTGGCAGCAGGAGAAAAAATCTCACCAAAATAAATTCCCTCAACCTGAGAATAACCCCTTGCTACTAACCAAGCTTTGTATTTCTCCACTTTTCCTTTTGCATTCAACTTCTTTTAAATACCCATTTTCTTCCAATGGGATTTCTTCCAGTCGGCAACTCCACTAGATCCCAAGCCTTAGTCTTATCCAAAGATGTTATTTCTTCATCCATGGCCCTTTTCCAAATATTTCCATCCTCTGAATCCACTGCCTCCCTGACAGTTCTAGGATCATCATTAGTAATAGACAAAGCAAAATTTGAACGAAAATAAGATGGAGTATACCTTTCTGGTAGCCTTCTTTCTCAAACCGATCTCCTCAATATTGGAGTATGAGGATCTTCTCCTTCTTATTCCCGTTCTTTTGTAGATTCTGACTCATCATCCTTTAAATCAAACTCTATTTTCTCTGGTTCTTCCTTACTTGGTAGGACTTCCTATTTAACAACATCCTTCAATTCTCTAAATACCACATCTCGGATATACACTACCTTCTTAGTTTCTGGGTTCCAAAGATTATAACCTTTGAGACCATCTTTATATCCAATAAAGATACACTTTTAATCCTTCTTATCTAGCTTACTGTTGTTTTCCTTTGGAACATGAACATATGCATCGCAACCAAATACCTTGAGATGTGTGAGAGAAGGTTCCTTACCAGTCCATACCTCTTGTGGAGTCTTTTCATCCAACGCTAATGAGGGTGATTTGTTGACCAGGTAACATGCAGTACCCACTGCCTCTGCCCAAAATTCTTGCCCTAACCTGACACTACTGAGCATGCACCTTTCTTTTTCCATCATCGTCCTGTTCATCCTTTCTACAACTCCATTCTGTTGAGGTGTATATGGAGTAGTCTTCTACCTTTCTATACTGTACTTCTTACATAGTTCTTCAAATTCATTCTCGCAAAAATCTTCGCCATTATCTGTCCTCAACACCTTAATTCTTTTCTCTATTTGATTCTCAACAAGAGCCTTAAACTCTTTAAACCCGTCAAAGACTTCAGATTTCTTCCTGAGGAAATATATCGAAGTATTCCTTGAGAAGTCATCTATAAATGAGACATAGTACACAGATTTTACAAATGATGGGACCAACACAGGTCCAAAAACATCACTGTGAACTAGCTGTAAAATTCATTTTGCCCTCGTTGCACCAGAGGGGAATATTACCCAATTCTACTCCCCATATAGACAATGTTCACAGAAATCAAAATCCAGAGAGCAGTTAGACATACCTTCAACCATACCTTTACCGTGTAGTAGTTGAAGACCCTTCTCTCCGATATGCCCCAGTCTTTGATGCCATAACATAATCATTTCTCCAGAGACTGTAGGAGTTCTTTCTTCTTCAACTCCAATATCAGGAACAATGGAACTATTACACCCATCACTAATAGTTCTTCCTTGCAACTTATACAGAATTCCAAACCGAACTCCCTTCAACAACACCATTGCTCCTCGAACCATCCTGCAAGTTTCCTTTTCAAATATTGTTTTTACCCCTGCATCGTCCATTTTGCTTACATAAATCACATTTCTGGCCAAACCTGGGATGTCCAGAACACCAGACAATGTTCTAATCCTTCCATCTATGAGCCTCAATTGTACTTTTCCTCATCCTGTGATTCTAGTTGTTGAATCATTACCTAAGTAAACATTACCTCCATCATACATTTCATATTCGCAGAACCACTCCCTGTGGGGAGTCATATGAAAGGATGCACCAAAGTCAACCAACCATGCCTCATGATTTGCATGTGTGCTTGAAAAAGCCAAGTAAATATCCCCTCCTTCCTTGGAGGTCTTTTCTTCTGTAGAAGGAGATTCTTCAGATCCCTTTTTTTTCTCAACTTTGGATCTACACTCTTTCTTGTAGTGCCCTTCTTTTCCACATCTCCAACATACCCTTACAAACTTTCCGGGAGATTTAGATCTACCCTTAGACTTAGATATCCCACTTGAGAACTTAGATCTATTTCTTTCCTAGGAACGTCCTCTTGCAAATAATGCGTATGTGCTATGTCCTTCCATATTGTTTCGTCTTATCTCCTCTGACAACAAATATGAGACCACTTAATCAAAATTCAAGGAATTTGTATTACTACCTATGGACACAACCCACGAGTTTGATAAAGAGCACAATAAATTGATACATTTATCTTCATTTGAAATTTTATTCTCAACAGATACTAACTGACTTACCACAGTATTGAAGGCGTTCAAATGCTCTGCCACCGAGTCTCCATCTCTCATCCTCAGGTTATACAACTTCTTTCTCGGGAATAGTTTATTCACTAGGGACTTAGAATGATACAAATTCCCCAACTTATCCCATAAATCCTTGGCTGTAGCTTCCTCTGACACATTTAGTAATACTGAATCTGAGAGACACAGTTGGATTGTGCTCTTTGCCTTCCGATCCAACTTTTTCCAGTCATTTGCTGAAGTTCCTATAGGTGCGGTACATGGATATACCACGATCCAGTGATCTCTGTCCACCAACAGATCTTCCATCTTGAGCTTCCATAGCTCAAAACTTTGGCCATTAAAATTCTCGATCTCCATCTTCGAATTGCTTGCCATTTATTTTCACCTGAAAAATCAATACCACAGATCTCCCACTGTAACAAGGCTTATCATGCCAAACCCTTGATCACAAAGGCGTCCCCCTGAAGCCAACACAAACTCTGATACCAAATGTAGATTTTAACCTTGGACAATATTTACTGCAAACAGATTTTCAGTAAAAGAACAAAAAAGATACAATGGAAAATACAAACATTACATAGAGATTTTCCCCCTGGAAACCCAAACCGGGAAAACCAAGATATTCTATATTCATTCATTGTGTTACATTGTTTACAATACAATATACATATAGGAGCCAACGACACCCAAAACCCTAACCCAATGACGTGGATTAGTCAACAACCCTAATTCCTTAACCGGAAATAGAAAACCATCTAAATATGTGATACGTTTCCTGAGGAAAACTTTTTTTTTTCGGGGGCGCTGCCCCTGAACCTCCTGACGCAACGCTCAAACACTACTACTCATGCAACTACTCGTGCAAATAATATAACACATACCCAACAAGAAGAAACTAGAATAGAAACAAAAGAAGGCACAAACATCGAAGATGGATCACAAGTTGAAGAAGGCACAATCATCGAATTAGGCTCACAGGCCAAGAGATTTTCATCAAATTTAACATCTCTTCTAATAATAATTTTATTACAATGTGGTTGAAGAAGTCTATAACCTTTGACATCTTCAGAATAACCAACAAATATACATTTCTCACTTTTAGGTTGCAATGGTTTCCTTTTCCCATCAGGAATGTGAGCCCATGCTATACTGCCAAATACACGGAAGTGACTTACATCTGGTTTAATTTTAGTCCAAGCTTCTTTTGGTGTTATATTTTTACGATCCTTTGTGGCAGTGCAGTTGACTATGTAATTTGCATAGTTGATTGCTTCCGCCCAATACTTTAGACTTAATCCCTTAGATTGGATCATACAGTTAGCCATTTGTTTTAATGTGCAGTTCTTTCTCTCAGCAACACCATTTTGTTGTGGTGTATATGGAACAATGTGTTGCATTTGGATGCCTTGTGTAGTGCAGTAACCTGTAAAATTATTGTTCACATATTCGCCTCCCTTATCTGTTCTTAACTTTTGAATTTGATGTCCAGATTGCTTTTCTACAAGGGCCTTGTAGGCCAAAAACTTGTCAAAAAATTCTCTTTTAAGTTTTAAGAAGTAAACCCAAGTACATCTAAAAAAATCATCAATGAATGTTAAGAAATACTTGCACCCAGAAAAAGAAGGAGAAGAAAGTGGACCGCACAAATCACTGTGAACAACCTGCAAAGGGCCCAAGGCGTGCCAAGAGGCACGTTTGTCAAAACTATCCTGATGATGTTTGCCGAGAACACAACTGGCACAAACATTATTTCTGCATGAACCAGGAGGAAGACTACTCACCATCTGTTGATTACATAGTTGCTGCAATGAGCGATAGTTTAGATGACCAAACCACTCATGCCAATGTTTGTTCAAGTCATCGCTATGAGCAAAAAAAACTGATGAAAATGATGATGACCCAAAGTTGTCAAACTTATACAACCTCGTAATATCATCAACAATTCTAGTTGCAAGAACATGCTTAGGATCTTTTAGATCCTTGATTACAACTTGGTCAGGTGAAAACTCTACGGTTTTACCTTCACTTGAATGAGTGATTTGATATACTGATAGAAGGTTACAAGAAAGACTTGGAACACATAATACATCATTGAAATGACCATTATCTACTTGAATTGTTCCAGATCCTACAACACTAAGAGATATATCATCACCAACAAATATTTTCTTGGTGTTACATTCATTTAGAGCAGAAAATATGTCTTTATCCTTAGCCATATGATAAGATGCTCCAGAATCAATAAGCCACTCATCAGAAGAAGAAGTAGAAGTTGTATTGAAGGAGAAACCAGAAGCAGAAAGTGCATGTCCATGAGAAGAAGTGGAATCAATACTGATGTTGTGCTTCTTCATCGCTACTTCTAAAGCTGCCATCTTCTTGAAACATTTGGACTCATCATGACCATCTTTATCACAAAAGTTGCAATGTCTGTCCATCTTCTTATTTTTATATTTTACTCATTTCTCACCATTAGGAGCTGAAGTTGTCTGAGCAGGTTTGGGACCCTTATGTTTCTTGTTGTTGTAGCGAGGATGTTGCTTCTTGGGATACTTGGGTTTATCTTTCTGCTGGGCAACTAAGGCTTTGTTGGAGGTATCTGCAGTGCTGATCACTCCAAGTAGTACAAGCTTATCTTCCTCTTTAATCACAACAACAAAAAAGGACTGAAGAATGGGTTTTTAATAAGCTTTCCCTAGAGCCTCTCTCATGGCATAAAAGGTAGATACAAAGACAAAATATGCACTACCTAGCTTAGAAAGAATAAGATAGATGCAACGCTCTTCCTCATTTTTTATCTCACATTCTTCACATAAAATTCTGAGTGTTTTAAACTTAGATATATAGTTTCCAAGGTAAGAAAAATCACTTGGACTTGAGGTCAGTGCTTGATTTTCTAACTGTTGCGCTCAAATAATATTGAGTTTACCAAACACAGATTCAATCTTGTCCCAAGTTTCTTTGCGGTCATCAATTTCTTTAAGGCGGAACCTTAAATCAAGAGAGATGGGCATTCTAATTAGTCCACGTTATTCGTCACTCCTATTATCCCATTTGAATTTCGTATCATCATCAATGGGTGCTTTTTCCTTTCCCAAGGTAATATGGTACAAGGCTTTACTTCTTAATAAATCTTCCATATGAGATTTCCATTGGAAGTAGCTGGTGCTAGTAAGCAAAAGATTACTGGAAGAAGCCATATTAAATCTGTAGATAATATGGATTTAAAAACTGAAACTGATGTTTCAGATGGAAATATCATGAAAATTTAGGCAGTTTAAAAAAAAAAAACGACATTGAAAATGGACTTCGACTGTGAGAGTTATGCCCTTTTAAAAAAAGGCATAAACGATAACCAAAGGACCACGTGGTGGTGTAAGTTGCTTTATGAAGTGACTCACTTTTATAAAGAGAAGTGGGGATCACTTTTACAATGAAGTTACTTCATGCAAAATAAATAACTCTAAAAAAAATATTAAAGCTACTTATAGTGATTCACTTTTATACTTGAAGTGAAATACACTTTACAATTTTAGCATGAACTTAAAAAAAAAAAAGTAACAAAAGAGAGACTTGAACTAAAGACCTCTTACTTAATAAGACAAATTTTAATCAAATGGTCTAGCAAAACACATTGTATTGTTTCACAAGAGGATTGGGGTTGTTGTTGGAGAGCGTGCTAAAAAAAACTCTTCTCACACAAGAAAAAAAAAATCGCTTCTCGATGACAACAAGGGTTAGATCTCGATTAGCTTACCCGGAAGATGCACCTTTTCCTATTTGTTTCTGATTTGCGAGATCACACAGGGCGTGCGACAAAGAGAATACGGAGATCTAAAAGAGTAGCAACCCAGAAACAAATAATATAAAACCAAAATAAAACTTCGCAAATTTTTTAAAAAATGCGTATTCATGCTTTATACCTCCGGATTTGACTGAAATGGTCGTATCTTGGGCAAAGACGAACCTTTTCGAGTGAAACGAAAAAGTGTTCCTAACTGAAACGAGTGCTCTGGGCGCAGTGGAACAATCCTCTCAGTCCAAAAATGTATGAAAATGATAGAAAATGGAGATGAGGCAACTCGGCTTCATAATCTCGATCTACAAGAGGAGCGGGTCTTCGAACAAGATCTGATACCATGTTCGAAAACACAAGTATTCCAACAGAGGACATACACCTTCAATAACCACTCACACAACCAGATCAAATATCAACACACCGATGTTTTGACATAGTAAAACCCGTACGGGGAAATATCCACGACCCCAACCAATGCAGCCACTTGGAGCAGTTTATTAATGCAAAAGAAAAAGATTACAGAGAGATTTTACAAGAGAGTTTATCACAATCGATCATTGTTAAATGACCCTCCATGATCTTTAAATAGAGATCATGAACCAATCGAGTGTTAAGCCACAAATCAATGGTCGTTAAGATCGAGGAGAGTATGAACTGTCAGATCACTCTATGTCGGGAACATATCGTGATCATTGGATTTCCTATCTACAAATGCATACTAAAGAAACACACTTTTACATAACAACACATTAGACCAAGTAGATCTTAACTAACTCCTAAGTGTCTAAATATCCTAACAAAAATAGGGTTCTTGCATTTTATGTTTTTTGGCATCATTATAAAATGTAATTTTGGTGTCTTATTATGGGATTGTTGCGAATCGACATAGTCATCACTACTCTTCTCAAACATAATCCACCACCGTTCTAGCCAATTTGTATAGTTATGTATATTGCGATGTTTTTCACCAACCGATTCATTAATATAATTTATTTCCACTATAATACTTTTCTTTTAATATTATATGCTTTGTTATCTCTATATTGTTGTGTTCTTTCATTTCATTGTCAATCCAATCTTGATCAATGGTATTAGAGCAATATGCTCTTTGCCAATTTTTTATGTATGTCCTTCATGAGTTCAACATACAAGGAGTTCGACCTTTAACTAATCAATCCTAATGAAGACTTCCATTGCCAACCCAAGTGGCTCCCATGGTAGACAAAGTAAAGAAAGATGACATAGAAATAGATCTTATCAAGTTGTTGCTCTAGAAAGACTTTGAGTGACAGAGGAATGAGATGATGGACCATTTTCCCCAAAACCTTTGGCAAGCCCCAACATGGATAGTGGCACCTTTGACAAGTAATCATTTTAAGGGAGTGACACCCTTTAATGTGCAAATTAATTTTGATATCCCTTTATTTAAACGCAAGATAGGTGCATAAGCTTTGGAGAGGTAGTTAAATATAATAGAGGGTTATTTGTCTAGTCACAACTTTTCCAATAGTGAGAAGATTACTTTTTCACTTTCTAAGTCCCTTCCCCATGTCAAAGATTGGGGGGATATGTACCGTGTGAAACATGTCAAAGATTTTTAATAGTAAGCAACAAAACCCACTTGGGGAGAATTTGTCAACACCCTCAAATAGGAGTATTTACTTGTTGGAAGTATAAAGACCAATTATGAGAGGATGACCTTGCACCAAACCAAAGACCCTTTCATGCCCTACATACAAAACTACGTATTAAAGACTTTGAACAACACTTGGTTCTAAAACACTTCAAAGACCATAGTTACATCCAAATAAAAATGGAGTTTCTAGACATCTCCTAGCTAGGAGTTGCTTATTGTTATGCCATCAATATTGAGTAAACATTTATGCATAAGTGTAAGAAAGAGTTTGGAGCTAGAAATTAGCCGCAACACTATAAGGGTAAACATATGCCTAACTTCACTTAGAACAAAAGACAAAGCAACGATAACCATCCTCAAGAAAACTAGTCAAAGCCACATCCATAGAAGAAGAAGGGAAGTCAAAGAAGGGCATGGGTAGGTGGTGTGACACCCACAAAATTCCTTGGAACAACAATGATGATTGTCATACCAGATAGTCATTATTGGTCTAGATGAAAGACTCATACTTTAATTCAACCTTAATGTCACTAGATCTAATGCATAGGAGAAAAAAATCGTTGATGTGGAACCTAATGTTACTATCACCTTTGAAAAGGTCCAACTAAAGGAACATGAGAAGGCCAAGGAAGGTGAGCACCTCTTCCACTTACAAATGTGGATGAAGGAGAAAACATTGCATTTCATTGTGGACAACAATGGATAAAAGAGCTTGGTCTCAACAAAGGTCATCAGAAAGATGAAGTTTCTAATGAGGTTGCACCCACAACCATACACTATTGTTTAGCTAAGGTAGGGATGAGACATATGTATGAGTGAGCAATTCCACCCGCAATACAACAACAAACCCTTCAAAGATAAGGTACTATGTGACACTACCTCACTTGAAGTTTGTGATGTTCTTTTAGGGCAAAAATATACATGGAAGCATCATGTTGTTTACCATTCTATGACCTATAGTGTCATTGTCTCTTGGGGGATCAACTCTACATGATACAAAAACAACTTCTCCTCACCTACACGAACACATCTACATTATTAGGTAAATCATACAATTAATTTGACACTTGGTGCCCCTCTACGCAATGGTCTTGTATATGAATTCTCCCTTTTAGAGAACAAGGAGATCAAACACCATATTAAGGAGCTGACATGAAAAGGAAACATTCAACCAAGCTCCTAATGCTATAGGAACCCTATCATGTTAATTGAAGAGAAGGTCATGACATGGAGGCTCTATATTGAATACATAGCCTTGAGCAAAATCATAGTGAATAATTGGTACCCCATCCCATTATTTGATGATCCACTCAATCAACTCAAAGGCACCATTTTTTCAACATTGATCTTAATGCATGTTATCACTAGCTACCAATCAAGCCAATTGTTGCATGGATGACAAACTAGAATTCTACGAAAGGTCTCTTTGAGTGTTTGTTCATGCCCTTCAACTTCACTAATGTGTCAATAACGTTCATAAGGATGATGGATGGTATTCTTTGGCTATTCACCAAATATTTTGTGGTCATATACCTAGATGACATCCTCATCTTCAGTAGTACATGGGAGAACATTTGAAGCACAATCAACAAGTGTTGAGCACCTTACAACAACACAAGCTATACACCAACCTAGTGAAGTGCTCATTCGACATGGAAAGAATTCAATATCTAGGGCATGCCATGGATAAGCATGATGTGCATATGAATCGTACCAAAATCCAAGTCATCCATGAATAGTCGGACTTAAATACACTAACAAAACTTCACAGCTTCATGGGCCTTGCCAACTTTTACCATGAGTTCATGTTGTGGTTCTCTCTTATCACTTGACCCTTGAGCTAGGTGACCAAGGGCACAGTGAAAGCCAAGTTTGTTTGGTCTGAAGGATAACAAAAAACATTCAAGGCATTGAAGTGTCACCTCTGCACAATGCTAGTGTTGTTTTTTCCAAATCCGCGATAACTACTAGAAATTGAGACAAGTGCCTCATATTATGTCATTGGTGTAGTAGTCACACATCATAGACATCTAGAGGCCTATCATAATGGACCATTTTTTAATCAAGGTTCATAAATACCCCACCTATGAAAATGAGATTTACTCCACTATCCATACCTATTGGCAATGGAAGCATTATATTATGAGAAAGGAAACAATCATCCACTTTGGTGACAAGGCTCTTCATTTTATGCAAATGCAGGGCAAGTTGTAGAATCCTTGGCATTAGAAGTGGTCCATACCTTCAAAAATCCCACTTGAACATTCAATACAAGAAGAGAAGCACCAATCAAGTTGTAGGTTGCATCAACCGAACTCCAGTTGTAACACTGGGCATAATGCTCAATTTTTGAGCGAATGGGTCTTAAAATTCCCCCCCACTAGATGACATCAATCCTAAATTTGTTGCTACATACTAAACACTAGTTGTAGGTAAACAAGGTTTAGACATTCAACTCCACGATGGAATTTTATTCCATTTAGGCCATCTTTGTGTTCCTACAAGCAACTGTGAAAAGATGATTGGGGAGGCACACTACAATCTAGTGGCAGGGCATTTCAACATGGAGAAGATGGTGGGAATGTCATAGAAGTACTTCTACTAGCCAAATCTCTAATAAGACATCATTGAACATATAAAACCGTGCATTTCATGTGCCATTACTACACATGCAATCAAGAAGTGACTATATGCTTCTCTACCCACTCTAGATAATCCTTGGGAGTTAGTCTCCTTGGATTTTGTGTCAATTCTACCCTCAAAAAGCATGGTAACTATTGCATTTTTTTGGTTATTGATCAATTTTCCAAGATGGAAATTTTGGTACCTTGCAAGAAGAGTGCACAACTAAAGCCACTACCAAAGTCTTCTTCAAGCATGTGTTGGGAATGTTTTTGGTTGCCAAAGACCATTCTTTTTTCTAGGGATGAAAAATACCTAAGAATGTTTTGGTTCAAACTTTGGTCCATGATGGACACCAAACTTAGCAAATAGACTACTTTCCATCTTCACACTAATCAACAAACATAGGTACACAACTATACAATTGCACATATCCTCAAAATCTACAACTCCAAGGATATACATACATAGAATGAAAGAATTCCCTATGTTGAACACATCTGTACAACATAACCCTTATGGTTATATGGGCCACAACCCTTTTCAGGTGCACCTATGGTTCCATCCATTGGCCCCAATTGGTGTATATTTTCCCTTTTCATTAGCACATGAAGAGTCCTCGCATGTCTAGACAATGCAAATAAAGTAACCAAATTTGTTGACTGGAGACATCATATCTAATAACAAGTACATGATGTTTTATCAAAATCCAACCCCAAGTACAAGAAACAACACAATCAACATCAGGTTCCACACAAGTTTTAGGGTGGTGATGAGCTATGGTTGCACTTAAAAAAATACTAGCTCAAAGGACCCCATAGCAAGCTATGACTACTTCTATATGGGTGTTACACCACCACTAAGGGCATGGTTGAGAATGATACAGAATTGAATATTCCACCCTTCCTTGGCTTACACTATGTATTTAATGTGAGCTTCCTTGACTGTACTTTCCACCTTTGTTGGACACCTTAGAGGTGCTAAAGCACTTAGCCACTACAAATCTCAATCATGATTTCATTGAGTAGGATATCATGAATCAGATCATGGATACAACTATGAATAGTATCTACCATTAAGACATACACATCTATTAGCTTATCAAACAAGGGAAACTTCTTCATTAGGGAAAGTGGTTAACCAATAACCAAATCCAACAAAAGTTCCCCCATTTGGTACAAGTACTTGACATAATGGGAACCATTGTTACCCACAGGGGAAGCACTGATAATATTATTTACAACAAACTAAAGAAGACCTAAAACGTATCCTTGAGAAACTGATCTCAACAAGGCTCTCATTTTTTTGGTAAAGTCATCTTCATCCAACTTGGTCATGATTATGCAATGTTTTATTTTTTTGTAAGTAATCTGAGCAACTTATATTAGAATAGAGGAGTGTACAAAAAGGCATGTTGTTGGCCTGCCACTTGGGAAACCAGACCAATAACATTGCAATATTTTATCAACTTTAACATAAGAGAAATGTTTGAAAGTGCTTGAGAAACTACCACTATTGTAGCCAAGACTAAAAGTAAGCCTGAAAGACTGGCTATATGATTGAATTTGATCAAAAGACTGGTTCAAAATTAACAAAAGAGTAGCTATCATAAAAATCAAGACTGGGAGGGCCAAACCTCATGATGCACCTAATTGACAGGCACCGTTGTTGTTTCCATATCCAAACTGGCGAGTTGCTTTCCCAGGAGGTTGATCTTCGTGTCCAACTGAACTTGCATTTCGTCCATCTGGAGGAAGAGATCCTCCTTCTCATCCTTCCTGTCTGCCAAATCCCAATCGAGGACCAGTTTCATCTTCTAGTAGAGTTCAATGGTCCAGAAATAATGTGACTCTCTGGACTGAACCCCCCCCCACATCCGGAATCCATGAATTTCCTTTCGTGCGGATTTCATCATTGGTCACGAAACGACACAAGACTCAAACATCAGCCTCGACCAAGTCATGTTATGCATGGATGTTTGGAGGGGCATGGGCTCTGTATTCTTCAACAACATACTCTGCAGTTGCAATGAGGTGAGAACCTGCATAACATCCAGTCGATGAGGGGTTTCCTCTCTCGCGACCATGTCTGAACTTGACACCTCGAGGCATCGTGGATGTAGGGGCGAAGGGAGTTATGGGATGAAAGGTGGCAAGGATTGAGGAAATGCAACACAAAATGTAGGGGATGAGACCCAAAGAGCATGATAAATGCAAGAATACCAACACTAAGAGCCCGAGCTTTGAGGGGTGGTGACAACTACAAATGCTCCGCGCCTTGCAGGCTGGGATGAAAACCGAGAAAGGTCTATTTTGGAAATGGTTGTGAGGCTACCTGACTATGATTGCTAGATCCATTATGGTGGCGTTTGGGCAAGTACAAACAGAGTGTAGCCAAGGTACCAGCGCCGCAAGTGAAATGATCAACACAACTGGGTGAGGGGACTATTTGCATGTAGGAGAAGACTGAACTCATGAGAGGTGGTTGTGTTGAGATTGTGCCATGATATAGTTACACGTGGTTATGGTGGTCGGTTGAGGCGACATGTGTCATCTNCATGTGTAATATCCCTAGGCCGAAGCCCAACTATAAATGTAATAATGTACTTAAGCTGGTGAGTTGTTTTATATATTTTTGGCATGCATCTTCCATGGTATAGTGCACACATGTATTGCATAGTAAAATGATGAAATGGGCACGTTCCAGATACCGCGCACAACAAACTTAAGTGCACACGATTTTGATGCCAGGGAGCCTTTATGTATATGTTGTGTTTTATAGGTTAGTGAGCTAGTTTATTATAAGCCAAAAGGCTTATGTGATGATTAGGCCAGAGAGCCTAGATGTTAAAGGTCAACGAACCTATTTTTGTATATGTCTCCATCATTAATATAAAATACATCACTATGCGTAGACTGACCATGATAAAATAGTATGGGGGACTAAACTCCACTAGTTAGGGAAAGAGAGGGCTAAAAGTTAAGAAAAAGGATAAGCTAGGGAGCTTAAGCCAAAAAGGAATATTATATTAATATTCCTTAAACATAAAGTATGGAAAATTATTTTATCCTAAGTTCTAAGGATCGGGACAAGTGGGTCAAAGTAGCTACGAACATGACAAGTGTCAATTTGGGAACATGCATACATATAGTTTGGACTTAGTTCATTTTTGGGGGCCTTCCATCATTCAGTCATAAATTCAAGGATTCCAGGATCATTCACTCACTCAGTTAGTTGTCCTCTGTACCTTTCTGTCACTGTACATGAACCTGTATCTGTACCCATACCTGTTTGTGTAGTTGGTTAGCTTGGGAGCTGGATTGAAGAAGTGGATTGTCAGGCCCGTGGGATATTGAAGAGGCAGGTTGTCAGGACCGTGAGAAATCCCTCAAGGTGAGAGAATTGATGGGAATTGATTTCCGAAGGTGCTAAACTGCAGCTACATGGCTCTGAGACTTCCTATTCAGCATGTTGTTGAAGCTCGAAAAATAAGTGGGGCAGTTGAAGCACTGTTGAGCAGAGAAGGGGCACACTTCCTGGGGCGAGACATGCATGTGGGGAATGACGGACTTTAGGCTATTAGTTTGATTTGACACCTGTGACAGAGTCTTTCCTGTTGTCTATGATACATCATCCTGGTTAGGAATCCCTTTAGCCGGATGGAGTTTAGTCCCAGCTCGGGGGTGACCCACTATTGAGAGTGATGAGTAGTGTGGTCTAAAGCCGGGAGGTTCGTGGAAGGCCTGCACGTAGTTGGTGATATTCTTACCAAGATAAGTGTCAATTGTGTGATAAATTACATGCTACATTATTATTTACGTGTTTATTTTTATGGGTTTATCCTATGTGTGGTTTAAAATTGTCCTTATATTTATGAATATTGCCTGTATATGTTGCATGTATATATGTTTACTGTTATTTCAGTATGAATCTGTGCATTCACAAAATGTATTTGTCTTTTTACGTTTTATATATGAAGTTCTGCAAGAGTTCTGTGTGTATATGTTTTAGTTGCATCCAGCTCGGAAAATTTATGTGGCATAACTCACTTGGATGTTAGGTATGTTACAGTATGGCATCAGAGAATGAAAGTGTTTTTTGGAGTAACATGGCTCGACCTGGGTGGTCGAGGATGTTACAATATGGTATAAGAGCTTCAATTTTCAACAATGAGCCTGGATGGGCCGAGCAAGTTGAGTTGAAGCTAAATTTCATAGAGGATTGATTTTGAAGTGGCCAAATTTTCGGTTACAGAGCGTCCATGGTAAAAAGTAACAACAATTGTGCGGAATTGGGAAAAGTCCCAATTTCTATTGTTAAATTCATGGGAAAATTGAGAAATTCGGCCAAGTGGTGTGATATTATTGATTTAATATTTGTTCTAGCAAATTTAGACCTAGAATTGGTCGAATTTGAAGTTACAGTGAAGCCGTGACAGATGGAGCGAGATTAGTAATTAAAATTCTCAATTCGTGAATTGAGTGTGGGAAAAATTCATTCCAGAAATGTCAACCCACAACAATTTGTTGTTGCAAAGGTTGAATTGGTGTTATCGGGGTGAAATTGAACAAATTTCATAGTTGTAGAATGTCTATGATAAAAATTGGGAAAAAGTTAAGCAAAAGCCCCAATTTTTGCAGCGGAATTCACGAGGAATTGATGCGCATAAAAATGAATGTGCACAGGTGGGCACACTAAAAATGCATTATGCGCAATGAAAATCTTGTGATATGTGGAAAAATATTGGTGTGCGGGTGCGTGCACTAAAATTTGGCGCTGTGCGGAAAAATATTGGTGTGCGGGTGTGCGCGCTAAGATTTGGTGTTGTGCGGAAAAATATTTTTGTGCGAGTGCGCGCACTAAAATTTGGTGTTGCGAAAACAAATATTGGTGTGCAGGTGCGCGCGCTAAAATTTGGTGATGCGCAGAAAAATATTGGCGTGTGGGTGCGCATGCTAAATTTAGCATTGCACGGTGCAGATTGAGTGACACATGTGTAATACTGGCGTGCGGTGTGCACACGCATAATAATGGCATGCGTGATGTGCACAGTATTGGCAGAGCGTAAAGGAATTTTGTTGGTGAGCACGCAATGTGGGTATATGTTGTCACGCGACAATTTAGTTAATGGTGCGTGGTGGGTTGTACTAAACTGTGGCATGGTGCAGTGCGTAGAGTGAAATGCGTGCGGAATATTAACGCACGACAAAACAAATTAAAAATTGCGCGCAACAAGTATTAGTGCAAGAACCAAAATTGTGCGCAGTGGATATTGGTGCGCGACACAAAAGTATTGTGCACCAGTTATTGACGCGACAAAGAAGTGATGCACAGTGGTTATAGGTGCGTGGAACATGCATTACCTTGTGGTGTTTCTGCGCATGCTAAATATTAGTGTACATGTTGAAATTTGTGTGCATGAAGTCGTTTGGATGGTGAACAACAACATAAAACCAACGAATTTCCGCGACATTTTATATTGTTTGAACATCATTTTTTTGCTGTGCGTTTTTGAGACCCTTAACAACGGTTTTAGCTAATCAAAAACCACGAGAACATATAGTGTACTAAAATACAGTTTGTCTCTACAACTCAAATAAAAGAGCCCGAAGAGATCTTTCTAATGGTGTAAACTATTCGTCAAATGGAGTTTTTATGAGAAAGTTACAGGACAAACAATGGAGGGTAAATTTTAAGACCCAACTAACTTCGAAGAGACATAACTTTCTGCTCCAGAATCATATTGAGGCGCAGGAGTAGTCAATGGAAAGATATTGAACCATAGAAGACAGTACTAGAGCTGAATTAAATTTCTGGGCATGTTAAAAATGTTTAAGATGGCAAAGAAGGTGCATGTAGCATTCCAGACCAAAAACACGAATTGGCTAAGAACTTCAACATGTTGTAACTAGCAAACCAGAACCCAGAAAGAGGTGAAACTTGGACATATTGTCCAAAATATGTCTACGAAGAACTTGGAGTAGGTGCAAAAATGCATAATTACAGCGCAGAGTTGCGCCAAGTTGAAGTGTGAACAGAAAAATTAATGGACAATTTTCAAATAACCATAACTTTCTGCTCAAGACTCAGAATTGAGCATGGGATCATGCATTGGAAAGGTGTTGGACAATACAATATAAACATTCACCCATAAAATTGATCCGGGCATTCAATTTTCAAAAAATCGGAAGAAATAATTATGATGCATTGTTGGAACATAATTGTACATAATTTCATAAATTTGTTAAATTATTTAGGCTAACAAATTTTGTTGGCTGCACATTTTTGCAGAGTTAATTTTTTTTAGTTCTTAATAGGAGAGAAGGTTGAAATTTAGTTAAA
This sequence comes from Picea engelmannii, assembly GCA_009831015.1. NCBI lineage: Eukaryota > Viridiplantae > Streptophyta > Pinopsida > Pinales > Pinaceae > Picea > Picea engelmannii. The sequence goes on from ML833496.1 coordinate 48,759, forward strand.
ATAAGAAGAGGTACTCCGGGAAAGAGTGCTATGAAAAAAATCTTTCATAAGATGATCAAAATCCAAGACCTAAAAATGTTAAAGTATGAATCTGATTGCAACCATAAAGTCTTGGCAAGCCACTACATGAAGTCCTCTCATGTTAGTCAAGTATTCAATGGAATCTGGGTAGAGGAATAGATCATGTAGTGAATGAATTAGTGAATGGTCCCAAAGAAACCAATATACAAATTAAGCAATGCATTGGAGTCAGATCCATTATAAAAGGAATTGACTATCAAAATGATAATAATCATATAAATAAAGAGGCTTAATGCATATATGGATAAAGAGTGCATCATATCCAGGGATTGGCTATGCAATTATAGAGTAATGTTTCCCTTATGGTTATCAGAGTGTGCAATGGAAGCATGGTATGAAGGGCATCAATATGGCATGATAGAAGTGGATTGTGCAAGGCAGGTTGAAATCAGATTGGTCAAGACAGGGGAAAGTAAATCAGATTGTTAGACATTATTTTGGTCACCCCAGTGATCCACTGACGAACATGTCTTCATGTTCCCTGAAAATATAAAAGAGTTTTTCTCCATGAGAAAAGTGATTTGCTTTCCTTTCTCAAAAACCATAACAAGGAATGTCGTCGCACCCTGCTATATGCATGGGTTGCGACGATGTTGCCTGATCGTCACACTCTTCCCTAGAGCTAGACTGCGACGTCTCCGCAGGTTGCCTGTTGATAGGGTGTGACGATGCTAAAAGCAAAGGAAAAGTCAAACTTTACGAATGTTCTAGAAGTGAATCTTTTAGAAGATGAGGTGGCTTCTGATCGGTTTAGATCTTACTCGCTTCTCCGATTTGGTGGGATCATCCTAATCTCCTCATCCATCCTTCTTTCACCCTATATAAAGAAGGATCTGTCATGGAAAATGATAAGGTTGAATAGGCTAAGATTTGTATGGAGAGTTCTAGTTCAGATTATTCTTGAGAACTTTGCTTTAGTTCTACTAGATACATGGTGGATCTTCTTCATTCAAAGGCTTTGGAGCAAAGGTGTGTGTGTCAGAGCAAAGGGCCATTGAAAGGGGACCTTGCGACATCAAGTCATTGGTTGTATTCTCCACTTTATATTTAATATGATACAACAATATGTTTCTTTCCCATAAAATTAGTCTTGTTTTATTGTATGATTCCTTCATCACATACATAGGTTTTTGTTGAGTATACTTTGTTGCTTTCACTTCCTTGGCTTGTGTTTCTTTGTAGGTTCAATATCGCATGATCTTTAGGATGGAGCGAGGATGACAACGGAAAGGGGAAATGACATTTAGAAGGTATGTTGTTTATCTCTTGTTAGCTAGTAAACTCGATAATTAAAGACTAGGGAAAGTCTTATATTTTGTTATGCTTTGTTCTAGTTTCGGGTGAAACTAGGCAAATCTGTTTGTGTCTGCACTTATGGATTAGTCCAATAACACCCAAAGAAACCAATATACAAATTAAGCAATGCATTGGAGTCAGATCCATTATAAAAGGAATTGACTATCAAAATGATAGTAATCAGATAAAGAAAGAGGCTTAATGCATATATGGATAAAGAGTGCATCATATCCAGGGATTAGCTATGCAATTATAGAGTAATGCTTCCCTTATGGTTATCAGAGTGTGCAATGGAATCATGGTATGAAGGGCATCAATATGGCATGATAGAAGTGGATTGTGCAAGGCAGGTTGAAATGAGATTGGTCAAGACAGGGGAAAGTAATAGCCAGCAAGCAAATCCAAGTGTTGATATGATCAGATAAGGAAGGGATAAATCAAGTACCTCAAGAAGGAAGTTGGTGTTAACTATCCAAGGTTACTCAAAAAACATGATTGAAAATATAATTGGGTCATGTCGGAGTTGGATCAGAGGGATCCGAATAATAGTGGAATGCTGAAAATTAATATCAACATAATATGTAGTTGCAAGTCCATGAACATCCTAGGATAATGGAAGAAGAAATCATGAGGTAGATATCAATCTAATGGGAAAGAAATAATATTAGTAGAGATTATTGATGCATTCCAAAGGTATTGAAGATGTTTCCACAATAGCATGGAGATGTCAAAGCCAAGAAAGACTTAAAAGTGAAATAAATCTCTGTAGAGAGTTAGTAAAGAACCATGAAGAAGAAAATTGTTTTATGCATGGTTTTGAATGCAAAAGAGATGGTGCCTGAGAAGAATTCATCTCAAGTGGCATAGAGCCATGAGTGACATTTCCAGGGGGTGGCAGTATCACTTGAAATTATGTTGGTAAATTAAAAGCAGTATTAAGTGATTTTAATTAATTCTATGCAGCTAGAGTAGGAGGCATATGTGAATCCTTACAGTATGCTAAGAGATTGGCTATGCAAGCCAAGTTTGAGGCTAGTTGGAAAGTAGTGGAGAAGGGTGGAAGAAAACTCAATACTAAAGTATTCAGTCCAGAAAGAGCTGAAGTAGCTCAGTCCGAAAAATAAATGGATGTTGAAGATCCAAAGTTTATAAGACAACATGATTGGAATCA
>ML833496.1:63268-88395 GCA_009831015.1 Picea engelmannii
AATGGTGGTATAACACTTCCTTTCATACTGCAACAAAAATGACACCATTTATGGCACTCTATGGATACCACCCTGCTTCCATCACTTCTTCTCTAAAAGAAAAATCTAAGGTTCAGGCAGTGGAAGATCACATCAAGCATCAACAATAATTTCTCCAAATCTTAAAGGACAACCTGACCATGGCACAAAATCACATAAAACAACAAGAAGATCAACATCATAGTGAAATAAGTTTTGAAGTAGGGGATTGGGTGTTTTTAAGACTACAACCAAACAAACAGATGTCCCTCAAGCAAGCCAAGAAGGATAATAAATCATCACCAAAGTACTATGGCCCTTATAAGGTGTTGCAAAATATTGGTACTATGGCATACAAATTGAAGTTGCCCGCATCTTCATGAGTACACCCAGTTTTCGATGTTTCATGCTTAAAGAAGGTTATAGGTGACAAGATCCCAGTTCAAACTATATTGCCAGAAATTGATGAGGAAGGAAAAATCATATTGGTCCTGAAGCCATCACTGACACAAGAATTCGCCAGCTGAGGAATATATCCATTTCATAGTATCTCATTAAATGGAGGAAACTATCGACTGAAGATTCCACTTGGGAAGATGAGTCTTTTATACAGAAACATCCAGAGTTACTCAAGCATTGCGGACAACACTTGTCTCAAGGGGAGGGGCACGTTAAGCCCTAATATTGGCTCATTACCCCTTAATTGGGGAATATTACATTAGTAATGTTATTTTATTTATGTCGGATTTATTCCATTAGTTTTAATTATACCTCCTAGTCTCCTATATATACCAAGGAGACATTTTCATTTGGAATCATCTTGTACTTGAACATTTATGTGGGGTAAAAGGAGGTTGCCCCTTCGAAGAGGCTTATTATATGAAATTCTCTCTTTTTCAAGGCATTGAGTACTTATTCGAGGTTTTTCTATGCTATATTGATATTTGGTTCTTAACACAGGGATTAGCTATGGAATTATAGAGTAATGCTTCCCTTGTGGTTATCAGAGTGTGCAGTGGAATCATGGTATGAAGGGAATCAATATGGCATGATAGAAGTGCATTGTGCAAGGCAGGTTGAAATCAGATTGGTTAAGACAAGGGAAAGTAGTAGCCAACAAGAAAATCCAAGTGCTAATATGATCATATAAGGAAGGGATAGATCAAGTACCTCAAGAACGAGATTGGTGTTAACTATCCAAGGTTACTCAAAAAACATGACTGGAAATATAATTGGGTCACGTAGGAGTTGGATCAGAGGGATTCGAATAATAGTGGAATGCTGAAAATTAATATCAACATAATATGTAGTTGCAAGTCTATGAACATCCTAGGATAATGGAAGAAGAAATCATGAGGTGGATATCAAGCTAATGGGAAAGCAAGAATATTAGTAGAGATTATTGATGCATTCCAAAGGAATTGAAGATATTTCCACAATAGCATGGAGATGTCAAAGCCAAGAAAGACTTAAAATTGAAATGAATCTCTATAAAGAGTCAATAAAGAACCATGAAGAAGAAAATGGTTTTATGCATGGTTTTGAATGCAAAAGAGATGGTGCCAGAGAAGAATCCATCTCAAGTGGCATAGATCCATGAGTGACATTTCCAGGGGGTGGAAGTATCACTTGAAATTATGTTGGTAAATTAAAAACATTATTAAGTGATTTTAATTAATTCTATGCAACTAGAGTAGGAGGCATGTGTGCATCCTTACAGTATGCTAAGAGATTGGCTATGCAAGCCAAGTTTTAGGCTAGTTGGAAAGTAGTGGAGAAGGGTGGAAGAAAACTCAATACTAAATTATTCAGTCCAAAAAGAGATGAAGTAGTTCAGTCCGAAAAATAAATGGATCTTGAAGATCCAAAGTCTATAAGAAAACATGATTGGACTTATAATTCATCAAAGTATGAGTTGGTATAGATGGATCCAGGAAGTAAATAAAAGCTAAAGGTTAATATCAGTTTAGTATTTGGATGGAAAAGGAAAGGCATCAAAGAGTGATTTGGCTAGAAAGTGCTTAGATCATAAATAATCATGCACATTGGTTACAGTGAAGAGCACATGAAGATTCATGAATCCAAAAGAATGGAAGACTTATGGGATAAACAAGGGAACGTGATACATGGAGAAAGAAGTTGCTGCAATTATTGTAGTAGCAAGTATTTTATGGCTTGTTGGGAGAGCCATAAAGTGGGAATTCTTGGATGTTTGCAAGTGTTGCTGATAATGTTGTTGCATATGGAAGGAAGCAACAAAAAGTTGGAATGTTGAATTATAAGAATGATAAAGAGGCATGCGAACTTCTATTGTCATCAACTAATCATGTAGCATTAAATTCGTTTAATGGCAACCATCTAGGTAAATATTTCTCTTTTGGAAATTATGTTTCATAATTGCCAAAGGGAAATCAAGGTAAGAATTTCCCCAAATTGAATTTTATAATATGTTGTATGGTATTGTTTAAGTACATTGATAGGATTAAGTTACCACTAAAAGTGCATTTACAAGATTAAGTTACCACTGGGTGTGGTAAAGGCTAGAGGCATGTTATAGTTACCGAATCTTTTATCTTTTGAATGCACACACTGACATAGTAGCATGTCATGTTAATTTGGTTATGAGGTAATAACCAAAGAAATAAAAGATAAGAACTTGTTATAGTAATGATGCTAGGAAAGCTACTCATGCATGAGACCAAGACATGGTTGGATATGGCACGTTATGGATATGGAAATGTTACTTGCCACACAAATATCCAATGAGCTTCCTACCTTTAAATAAAACTTGGACTGCAACCTTTTTGCTAACACTAATAAACACCACATAATTGTATTCTTGGTGTAGTGTTCGGGTCGAAAATGAAGGCATCCAAGTAATTGTGAAGACAATGGGAAGTGTGTGGAGAATGTGTCAAGACATTGGCCAGATTTCCAATTTTTTGATGGTGAGATACATGGCTTAGATAAAGATCATTCTGAAAGTCAATGCAAAGATGCATTGAATAAATAGGCATTGAGAGTTGCACTCATGCCTAGTAAGTGGCAAAGTTGCATTCATACATGATGAAATTGTATACTAAAATGCACTTTGCTGAATGCATTTTGTGAGTGCATATATATATGTTTTTGCATGGAAATAATTATACTAATGGATGAAATGTTGCCAACTCATGAAGTTGAGAACATTTCAGGAACTGTTAAACATTGCAACAGGAAAATTGCAATCCAGGTAGTCACAAGAATAGAGACTACAAAAAATTTTCTGTTCAGAAAATTGAAATAATAAACTTACTGTTATTAATTATGAACATGCATATGCATAGAATGATGAGTCATTCTATTTTGTTAAATTGTTTGGTAATTGTGACTGAATTGTTAGGTGTAGGAAATTCTAAAATCACTGCATAAGGTTTTTGTAGATGTTGCAATTGAATTATGATGTACATGAAATACTTACAAGTTGTTGGCTGTATGCAAGATGAAGCATTGCAGGAAAAATGGTATGCAGTTTGGTGCCTGTGGAAAACCAAGAAAGGATGCATTCCTAAGATGGAAACAACCAAGAAGAATTATGAAATAAAATTTCATGTTTTGGGGAAAAGTTAAATTCCCTTTTGAACTATGTTTGAGTTCCTAAATGAATTCTTTTATGTTCTCTCATGATAATTGCATGTGTATGATGTAGATGAGATGATATTGATTAAAGTTGGAATATTTATTACAAAGAGTAGCTCTGGGGAAGATGATGATTGGAGACAACGGATCTTAGCCTGTGGATTCCTGGTGGATCTGGGTGTGTGTACACTTTTCCTTGGGTTGCCTTGGAGAAGGCTGGAGCCTTGGAGGGAGAAGTGTGGGGATAGGTTCCCCGGTATGAGGCCTGAAGAATACCTGGAGACCTCTGAGGGCAGTTGGAACTCCTGGAGCCACGATACTCTTATACTTCCTTTCTGGTCTGTGTTGGAGCCTTGGAAGGGAAGTTGAGAAACCGATGAACTGTTGGACAATGAAGGTGCATAATACATTGGGTTGTACAGGCATGTGGGGAAGAGAGACTGTTGGTTGGAGTGTTGTTGAGGTTTGGTACCTTAGACTAGACTATGTTGATGTTGATTGTGGGCCATGGTTATCTTGGGAAGTCATTGCCCTGATGGAGTCATAGCCCCTACTCGGGGGTGGTACATTGCTGAGAGTTTATCAGCAGTGAGATCTAAGGCTGGGTGGAACGTCGTTGATCTACAACCAGTTGCTGCTTCAATGAGGTTTAATTGAAGCATGCAATAAAGAACAATGAGATGAATTATGTCTTTAAGAAGCTCCATGGAATAGAGCAATTGATTTCCAGTTGCAGTATGGGTACCATAATTGATGCTGGAAAGTAGAGCACCAGATGGATAACAAGCTTCCAATAGCTAAATCTTGGATATTTTAAAGAATTTGAATGTTACATGGTATACAATGCACCGAGAACAATGCATAAATAAGGGGAGGGGATTGTAATATCCCTAGGCCGAACCCCAACTGTAAATGTAATAATGTACTTAAGATGGTGAGTTGTTTATATATTTTTGGCATGCATCTTCCATGGTATAGCGTGCACATGTACTGCGTAGTAAAATGATGAGATGAGCACGTTCCAGATACCGCGCGCAACAAACTTAAGTGCACACGATTTTGAGGCGAGGGAGCCTTTATGTATATGTTGTGTTTTATAGGCTGGTGAGGTAGTTTATTATAAGCCAAAAGACTTATGTGATGATTAGGGCGAAGAGCCTAGATGTTAAAGTCCAGCGAGCTTATTTTTGTATATGTCTCATCATTAATATAAAATACATCTCTGCGCGCAGACCGACCATGATAAAAGAGTATGGAGGACTAAATTCCACTAGTTAGGGAAAGGGAGGGCTAAAAGTTAAGAAAAATGCTAAGCTAGGGAGCTTAAGCCAAAAATGAATATTATATTAATATTCCTTAAAACATAAAGTATGGAAAATTATTTTATCCTAACTTCTAAGGACGGGGACAAGTGGGCCAAAGTAGATCCCAACATGACAAGTTTCAAGTTGGGAACATGCATACATATAGTTTGGACTTAGTTCATTTTTGGGGGCCTTCCATCATTCAGTCATGGATTTGAGGATTCCAAGATCACTCACTCACTCAGTCAATTGTCCTCCATACCTTCCTGTCACTGTACCTGAACTTGTATCTGTACCCATACCTATTTGTGTAGTTGGTTAGATTGGGAACTGGACTGAGGAAGCACGTTTTTAGTCCCGTGGGATATTGAAGAGGTGGGTTGTTAGGACTGTGAGAAATCTCTCAGGGTGAGAGAATTGATGGAATTTATTTCGGAAGGTGCTAAACTGAAGCTAGAGGGATCTGAGACTTGCTGTCCGGCTTGTTGTTGATGCGCAGAAAGGAAGTGGGGCAGCCAAAGGACTGTTGATAATAGAAGGGGCACACTTCCTGCGGTGGGACATGCATGTGGGGAATGAGGGACTGTAGGCTTTTAGTTTGAGTTGGCACCTGTGATAGAGTCTTTCCTGTTGTCTATGATACATCATCCTGGTTAGGAATCCCTTTACTCGAGTGGAGTTTAGTCCCAGCTTGGGGGTGACCCATTGCTGAGAGTGTTGAGCAGTGTGGTTTAAGACTGGGAGGATCGTGGAAGGTCTGCACACAGTTGGTGATATTCTTACCAATATAAGTGTCAATTGTTTGATAAATTACATGTTGCATTATTATTTACGTGTTTATTTTTATGGGTATATCCTCTGCGTGGTTTAAAACTGTCCTTATTTATGAGTATTGCATGTATACGCTGCATGTATATGTTTATTGTTATTTCAGTATGAATCCGTGCATTCACATAATGTATTTGTCTATTTACGTTTTATATATGAAGTTCCGCAAGAGTTCTGTGTGTGTATGTTTTCATCGCATGCAGTTCAAAAAATTTATGTGGCATAGCTCAGTTGGATGCTGGGTATGTTACAATATGGCATCAGAGAATGAAAGTGTTTTCTGGAGTAGCATGGCTCAACCTGGGTGGTCGAGGATGTTAGAATATGGTATCAGAGCTTCAGTTTTCAACACTAAGCCTAGATGGGCTGAGAAAGTTGAGTTGAAGCGAAATTTCATAGAGGATTGATTTCGAAGTGGCCAAATTTCTGATTGCAGAGCGTCCATGGTAAAAAGTAACAACAATTGCGTGGAATTGGGAAAAAGTCCCAATTTCTGTTGTTAAATTCATGGGAAAAATTGAGAAATTCAACCAAGTGGTGTGATATTATTGATTTAATATCTATTTCTAAGCAAATTCAGACCTGTAATTGGTCGAATTTGAAGCTACAGTGAAGCCATGATAGATGGAGGGAGATTAGTAATTAAAATTCTCAATTCGTGAATTGAGTGTGGGAAAAATTGTTTACAGAAATGTCAACCCACAACGAGTTGTTGTTGCAGAGGTTGAAGTGGTGTTATCGGGGTGAAATTGAACAAATTTCATAGTTGCAGAATGTCTATGGTAAAAATTGGGAAAAAGTTAAGCAAAAGACCCAATTTCTGCAGCGAAATTCACGAGGAATTGATGTGCATAAAAATGAATGTGCGTAGGTGGGCACACTAAAAATGCATGATGCGTAGTGAAAATATTGTGATATGTGGAAAAACGTTGGTGTGCGAGCAAAATACGCCAAGGGAACTATGATAGAAGGATAAAATACGCCATGGTTTAAGGCGAAATCAGAATGTCAGATGCCGAAAAGCTTTTTATGAACAGGTTGAAGGAATCATGCCTTCAACAGTTCAAATACTATCTCCATTTTCCATTCTGAAAGATACCAATACACTTGCATAAATTTGTAATTCATGACATGGAGTCTGAATTTGGCATAGGTTGGTTAGTAAAAAAGGTGAAAAGACAAATGTCTCAGAATTGCAAGAGATTTAGGTGCAACCAAACAAAGAAGATAAAAAAACTCCCGCTCGAGCTAAGGCTAAAAAAAAGGCCAATTGATGTCAGTATAAAAGTATGGAAAGAATTTGTAAAATCGTTTGAGAAGTCGGATGCACGGAGGAAGTCCGGTGATGAGAGTATCCAGGTGTTTCAATTTGCTCATAACATTAAATCAAATTTCTCAAACGATTTTTATATTTTATTTGTGCATAGCTCAATTGACTTACTTTATGTTTCAACACAAAGCCTCCAAAGCTAGGCTTGCAAAACTCCAAGCCATGCATCATAGTGGCCAAAAAGGTTTACAAGCCTTGATATGCATCTTTATAAGTATATTTATTCTATGAAATGTTTTTTTTTTTTTTTGTAGAAAAAAGTAAATGATTACATATTTATTAGTTTAACTAGTCCATGTGCCATGTTTTGATCAGAGGACAAATATGGTCGGCATTTAACACATCTTGAAAAAAAATGTTACAAAATAAAAAGTGGACCAACTTTGTATTATGGATGGAGAACGAGGTATCAATAGTACTGAAGGATCCCTTGCCTTGTTTTTTCCCTAGTTTTTGTCAATGGCTCCCTGTTTGGGTTCCTTGTACTTTATTTCCTTTGAATATTATGAACTTGTGGAATGTTCCTTGCAATTTATGGAGTTTGGAAATACTAGCCCTTGTTTTGTGGCTCATGATAACAAACATAGTTTGCCTAGCAGAGATTTTCCCCTTTCGTTTAATTTATTTATATTTTCCTACTATATGGATAACTTGGATTCTCATCCAACATTTATAGGGCCTTATTTCCCTTGGAACTTCTCTAACATAGTTGTTTTTCACTAATAGATGGATGATAACTTCATCATCCATCTTACAAAGTGAACACATGCCAGGCCCTTGGTTACTTCTCCTTTGCAAATGATCTCAAAGAAGTAACTTGTCTCTCAACACCAGCAACATATAAACATGTGTCTTCATAGGAGATTTAATATTCCAAAGGGGCTTCCACCACAATGATTGTCTTGTTCTACATTACGTAACATATTTTTGTACCATAATTTTTCAATTTATTATCTTAGAATAGGATTCTTGGAACAAACCAAACTATATTTCTCATCCCTAATCCTTACATGAATATGAGATAAATTTCCACATAACATTACCATTGTGCTAAATTCTCTTTTGCAAATCCCAAGAATACCAATACCATACCATACCAATACCAATACCATACCATTGCATACCAATACCAATACCAATACCATTTCATAGCATTGCATGGCAATGGTATGCATTGGCAATAATATGCATACCAATGCCATACCAATACCAATACCATACCAATATCAATACCATACTATACCATAACAATACCATACCATACAAATACCAATACCATACTAATATCAATACCATACTATACCAATACCAATACCAATACATTACCAATAGTAATACCATATTATACCATGCCATACCAATACCAATACCCATACTACCATATCAATCCATACCATTATATACCAATACCAATACCATTGCATGCCAATGGTATGCATTGGAAATGATATGCATACCAATACCAATACCAATACCATACCATACCATACCAACACCAATACCAATACCATTACATACCATTGCATGGAAAATGTATGCATCGGCAATGATATGCATACCAATACCATACCAATACCAATACCACACCATATCATACCGATACCAATACCATAATTATATCAATACCATAATATACCATACCATACCATACTGATACCAATAACAATACCATGCCATACCAATACGAATAGCAATCCCATACCATACCAATACCATACCATTGCATGGCAATGGTATGCATTGAAAATGATATGCATACCAATACCATACCAATATCAATACCAATACCATACCATACCAATACCATACCATACCAATACCAATACCATTGCATGGCAATGGTATGCATTGGAAATGATATGCATACCAATACCATACCAATACCAATACTATACCAACACCAATACCAATACCATACCATACCAATACCATTCCATACCAATACGCGAATACTATACCAATACCAATACCAATACCAATACCAATACCAATACCAAAACCAATACCAATATGCATTGCCAATACCCTTATGCCTTTCCAATACCAATACCAATACCATTGCATACCAATACAACCAATACCAATACCATACCATACCAATATCATACCATACCATACCAATACCATACTAATACCATACTATACCATACCATACCATTGAATACCAATACCAATACCACTACCACTACCATACCACTACCATACCATTGAGTACCAATACCATTACCATTGCATACCATTGCATGATAATGGTATGCATTGGCAATGATATGCATACCAATACCATACCAAAACCAATACCAATATACATTGCTAATACCCTTATGCCTTGCCAATACCAATATCAATACCATTGCATACCAAGACCAATACCAATACCAATACCATACCATACCAATACCATACCAAAACCAATACCAATATGCAATACCAATACCAATACCAATACCATTGTCAATACCATTACATACCAATACGGCCAATACCATTGCATACCAATACCAATACCAATACCATACCATACCAATACCAATACCATACTAATACAATAACATACCATACCGTACCAATAACATACCAATACTAATGCCAATTCATACCAATAACAATACCAATACCATACCAATACCGTACTATTGCATACCAATACCAATACCATTGCATGGCAATGGTATTCATTGGCAATGATATGCATACCAATACCAATACCAATACCATTTCCAATACCATAGCATACCATACCAATACCATATGATTGCATACCAATACCAATACCATACCATTGCATACCAATATCAATACCATTGCATACCACAATGGTATGCATTGGCAATACCATACCAATACCAATACCATAGCCAAAAACGTTCAACAAAGTGTTCTTGAAATTCGACCTCATCTTCAGAAATTGCACTATGCCTCATTGACCAAAACCCTAGTGCCAGAGATACTCCAACAAATGTTTTTTCGATCGATGAAATGATAGTGTAGGGGCTCCACTAGCTGAAAACCAGTGCTCTTAATCCAATGCAATTGATGGTTCGTGCATCTAAGTCCCGGTTTGAGTTTTATCGTGAGTTGCAACTCGCCTCCTCAAGCCATTTAGGGACATGTGGTCAATTTGGTCAAGGGGAATAAAATCCAAACCGAATAGCATAACAGACTTCCGTAAGCTTTCACAAGTTTGTTTCGCCAAGGCCCACATGACTACACTAGCCAAAAATACCCGACACAATGTTCTTGAAAATTGACCTCCTTTTCAGAAATTGCACTATGTCTCATTGACCAAAACCCTAGTGTTGGAGATACTCCAACAAATGGTTTTTCGATCGACGAAATGATAACATAAGAGCCCCAATAGCTAAAAAACGGTGCTCTCAATCCAATGCAACTGACGGTTCGTGCATATGAGTCCCGGTTTGAGTTTTATCGATAGTTGCAACTCGCCTTCTCAAGCCATTCAAGGACATGTGGCCAATTTGGTCTGGAGGCATAAAATCCAAACCGAACAGCATAATAGAGTTTCATAAGCTCCCGCAAGTCTGTTTGGCCAAAGCCCATGTGACTACACTAGCAAAAAATGCTCGACATAGTGTTCTTGAAAATCAACCTCATCTTCAGAAATTGCACTATGCCTCATTGGCCAAAACCCTATTGTCTGAGATACTCCAAAAAATGTTTTTTCGGTCGACGAAATGATAATGTAGATGTAAATTTTAATGACAAAAATCAACAAGCTAATATTTTTTCATACACTTAGAAACCTAGAGATAACTATATTGCATGAACTCTGGAATGTCTAAAATCCACATTCAAAAATTTCCATAAGTAGAAATACACATTGCTAAGTAATTATGCAACAGAAATAAACACAATGAACAACATTTAATCACCCATGCATAACTCAGAAATTTAGGCAAATGCCAGGGAAAACCCCAATGTGGGGAAACCCAATGAGAGAGAGAGAGAGATCTTATTATTCAACTTTAGGAATTTACATATCAACAACAATTACACAATTTCCAGCCAAGAGAAAAATACCTCACAACACCAAAACTGTCCCAAAATCTGCCTCAATTTCTGTGCCCAAAAAATACGTACAATTGTACGGATTTTCCCTTTCCAACACCTCGAAATCCATGCCAAAATATATGCTATACAGACAACAACAAAACTACTCCCTTCACCAATAGAAAACACTGAAATGGTTGCCTCGAAATTTGTGCAGCAAGCTACCTCGATTTTTGTGCCCTCCCAGCCTGTTATACGAACTGTACGAATCCGTACAGTACAACCTATCTAACATCATAAAACTCAACATCCACAAAACAAAAAATGCTCTTGGGAATTGTGTCCAAAAACTCTTGGGAAACGTGCCCTCTTTCCTCTCTCAAGCTTACTTATAAATTCTCTCTCAATCTCCTCCTCTCAATGTGTCTTGCACACTACCCAATGCATTCTTTTATAACTCTGAAAATGACATTTTCCCTCTAAATTGTCTTTTCACCTTCCCCAACCCTAAATCCAAAGGCCAATATCTAATCTTGCCTTTGCAAGATCAACGATCATGATTCATTCTTTACAAAAGGAATCACTTAAAATATTAAAGTACAATTCACTTTATTACATAAGTGCACTTTATGAAATAAAGTCACTTTAAAATTAGAAGGTACACTTTATAAAAAAATCACTTTAATAAAAGAACCATTTTACAACTTTATAAAAACCCATTACAAAGTTAAGTACCTAGTAGTGTCAACATAAGGTAACATCCGCATACAAGACAAAACATGCGGAGTACCTCCCGAGCTAAAAAGATAACAGTAGGGGCTCCACTAGCTGAAACCCAGTGCTCTTAACCCAATGCAACTGACAGTTCGTGAATTTGAGTCCTTGTTTGATTTTTATCGCGAGTTGCAACTCACCTTCTCGAGCCATTTAGGGACATCTGGTCAATTTGGTCCGGGGGCATAAAATCCAAACCGAGTAGCATAACGAACTTCGGTAAGCTCCCGCAAGTCAGTTTGGCGAAGGCCCACATGACTACACTATCCAAAAAGACTCAACACAATGTTCTTGAAAATCGACCTCCTCTTAAAAAATTGCACTATGCCTCATTGACCAAAATCCTAGTGTTGGAGATACTCCAACAAATTGTTTTCCGATTGATGAAATGATAACATAGGAGCCCCAATAGTTGAAACCAGGTGCTCCAGATCCAATGCAACTGACGGTTTGTGCATCCAAGTCTCATTTTAAGTTTTATTGATAGTTGCAACTCGCCTTCTCAAGACATTCAAGGACATGTGGCCAATTTGGCCCGAGGGCATAAAATCCAAACCGAGCAGCATAAAATGTTTTTGTAAGCTCCCACAAGTCTGTTTGGACAAGGTCCATGCAACTACATTAGCTAAAAACTCCCGACATAGTGTTCTTGAAAATCGACCTCATCTTCAGAAATTGCATTGTGCCTCATTGACCAAAACCCTAGTGTTGGAGATACTCCAACAAATGGTTTTCCGGTCGATGGAATGATAGCATAGGGGACCCACTAGCTGAAACCTGGTGCTTCGAATCCAATGCAACTGACGGTTTGTGCATCTGAGTCCCATTTTGATTTTTATCGCGAGTTGTAACTCACCTCCTCAAGCCATTCAGGAATATGTGGCCAATTTGGTCCGGAGGCATAAAATCCAAATTGAGTAGCATAACTGACTTCCGTAAGCTCCTACAGGTTTGTATAGAAACCTTAAACCACTCTACTTATTTAGCCACCTAAATTCATGCCATTTTTATCGATAGTTGCCACTCGCCTCCTCAATCGATTCAAGGACATGTGGCCAATTTGGTCCGGGGGCATAAAATCCAAACCGAGTAGCATAACGAAGTTTCGTAAGCTCTCAAAAGTCTGTTTGGCCAAGGCCCATGCGACTACACTAGAAAAAAATGCTCGACAATGTGTTCTAGAAAATCAACCTCATCTTCAGAAATTGCAATATGCCTCATTGACCAAAACCCTAGTGCTGAAGATACTCCAACAAATGGTTTTTTGGTCGACGAAATGATAGCGTATGGGCCCCACTTGTTGAAACTCAGTGCTCTGAATCCAATGCAACTGACGGTTCGTGCATCTGAGTCCCGGTTTGAGTTTATCACAAGTTGAAACTTGCCTCCTCAAGCCATTTAGGGGCATGTGGTCAATTTGTTATGGGGGAATACAATCCAAAGCGAGAAACATAATAGAGTTGTGTCAGCTCCCACAAGTCTATTTGGCTAAGGCCCACACAATTACACTAGCCAAAAACGTCCGACAGAGTGTTCTTGAAAATCGACCTCATCTTTAGAAATTGCACTATGCCTCATTGACCAAAACCATAGTGTCGGATATACTCCAACAAATGATTTTTCGGTGGACAAAATGATAGCGTAAGGGCCCCACTAGATGAAACCCGGTGCTCCAAATCTAATGCAACTGACTATTCATGCATATGAGTCTCGGTTTGAGTTTTATCACGAGTTTTAACTCACCTCCTCAAGCCATTTAGGGACATGTGACCAATTTGGTTTGGGGGCATAAAATCCAAACCGAGCATCATAACGGATTTCTGTAAGCTCCCACAAATCCATTTAGCCGCCTTACACCACTCTACTTATTTAGCCACCTACATTTATGCATAAAATCATGTTTCATGTCTACGACCATCTATGATACTCTTTATTGAATTTACGGTCTTTATTATGTGTGATGCAACTCAAATTTGTTTGCATGTTGAGTATGTACCAACATGTACTCCAGCAAAATGAAGGGACCGACAAGCTTGTTGACTCACCCTTGAGTCAATTCTGTCTTGTTTCCCCAAATGAAGTGCCCAATTATGGGATAAACATTGAGATAAACATATCCTGGTCCATGAACCGACACCTAATCATGCACTTTACTAGCACATATGATAGGTAAACTAAAGATAGGTTTGACCAACCATAAGCAACAATGAACAAGTTGTTTATATGTACATATTAGACCTAGTCTGGAGAGTGTAAGTCCCTCATATTGTTATTTCCAACAGGAGATACTAAGAGTCTTATTGAGATTTCTTCATAATGCATCTATGTTATTGTTTTTGTCGAAATTGAGTGCCCAGGGTTGTTAATGTTACTACCCATTTTTCTAATGGTTGTAGCACAACTATCGGGTGTAACAACATTTCATCCCTACAAGATGGTTTCTCAGTTCCTTGATAGATGTCACGAGATTGAGAATATTCTAAGTATTTCATGATGGATCTCCCATAAAATTCTAAGTAATTTATGATCCATGATGCAACATCAAAGGATGCCATATACCACGAGCTTGTACAAATGACCTATTTATCTAATAGTTGGTCACACATAAAACCAATTGTTTCTTCTATGTTGTCAAGTACCGTTATGGCACAACACCTATGGTGAGAAAAATAATTATGTCATCCAAATAATTTGGTACTATGTCATGTCACAAAATATGTGCTATGTCGCATGTTCTCAAAGTTGAGACCCTATGAGATAAACCCATTGCATTATATCTTGACTACCAAGGACATTTGGCAGAAAGTTCAGACTTGGTGCAATATCCACACCATCAACATATACACATATGAGTTCTTCCTCTTTCTAAAGAAAAAGAAAAGTGGAGACAATGATGAATTAATTCCAAAGGGTTCTCATCATGGTTTGTGACCCACTACTCCTTCCGACCTTTACTACACAAAAGAAACACAAATGTTGCATTGCTTCAAACAAAGCAAAACCCTTGTTCTCAAAATCGATAAAAAAACAACTTCTGAGGGATTGGACCCAAGAGTGAGGGGTGCTCTAGCTGAAATCCTATGCTAGGAATCGAACGGAGATGACGATTACTCAATCTGAGTCTCGATATTCATTATATTCCCAATTGCAAGTTGCATCCCAAACCATTTCGAGGACTCTTGGCCAATTCCTCCTCGGGACATAAAAGCCTAACAAAGCAACATTTTTGAGTTTCGTCAAATGATGCAAGCTTGTTTAGGCATGGAATATGTGACTACATTATCCATCCACGCCCGAGGGATGGTTTCATAAAGTGGACTCTTTAATCCAAATGTTGCATTGCTTCAAAATAAACAAACACTAGTTCTCGAAATCAATGACTAAAGAAACTTCTGAGGCATGGCACCCGGGAGTGAGGGGTGCTCTAGATGAAAAGTTATCCTTGTAATACATTAGAGTCGACAGTTCCTCAATCCGAGTCTTGGTTTTCATTTTATGCCCAGTTGCAATTCACATCCCAAACCATTTCCGAGACTCTTGGCCAATTCCTCCTCAGGGCATAAAAATCCAACGAAAAAACATTTTTGAGTTTCGTGAGATGTTGCAAGCTTGTTTAGGCATGGATTAGGTGACCACATTTTCCATCCGCTCTCAAGGCATGGTTTCATAAATTGGACCCCTAAATCCATATGTTGCATTGTTTCTTACTAACAAAAACCCTAGTTCTCAAAATCGATGAAAACAATAATTCTGAGGGATTGGACCCGAGAGTGAGGGGTGCTCTAGCTGAAATCCTATGCCAAGAATCCAACAGAGACGACGGTTCCTCAATCCGAGTTTCGGTTTTCGTTATATTCTCAGTTGCAAGTCACATCACAAACCATTTCGGGGACTCTTGTCCAGTTCCTCCTCAGGGAATAAAAGCCTAACGGAACAACATTTTTGAAGTCCATGAGATGTTGCAAGATTGTTTATGCATGCAATAGGTGACCACAATATCCATCTACTCCCGAGGGATGGTTTCATAAATTTGACCCGTTAATCCAAATGTTGCATTGCTTCAAACTCAACAAAACATTAGTTCTCAAAATCAATGAGTAAATCAACTTCCGAGGCCCAAGAGTGAGGGGTGCTCTAGCTGAAATACTATCACAATAATCCATCAGAGTCGATGTTTCCTCAATCCAAGTCTCGGTTTTCATTTTATTCCCAGTTGAAAGTCGCATCCCAAACCATTTCAGGGACTCTTGGCCAATTCCTCCTCAGAGCATAAAAACCTAACGGGAGAAGCTCTTTTGAGTTTCGTGAGATGTTGCAAGCTTGTTTAGGCATGGACTATGTGACCACATTGTCCATCTGATCCTGAGGCATGGTTTTATAAATTGGACCCCTAAATCCAAATGTTGCATTGCTTCTTACTGAGAACAACCCTAGTTCTCAAAATCAATGAAAAAAACAACTTGGATTGGACCCGGGAGTGAGGGGTGCTCTAGCTAAAATACTATGCCAGGAATCCAACGGAGATGACGATACCTCAATCTGAGTCTCAATTTTTGTTATATGCTCAATTGCAAGTCACATCCCAAACCATTTTGGGGACTCTTGCCAATTCCTCCTCAGGGCATAAAAAGATAACATAGTAGAATTTTTGAGTTCCGTGACATGTTGCAAGATTTTTTAGGCATGGACTATGTGACCACATTGTCCATCCACTCCCAAGGCACGGTTTTATAAATTGGACCCCTAAATCCAAATGTTACATTGCTTCAAACTGAGCAAAATGATAGTTCTCAAAATCGATGAAAAAATAACTTTCGAGGGATTGGACCTGGGAGTGATGGGTGCTCTAGTTGAAATCCTATGCCAAGAATCCAATGGAGAGGATGGATCCTCAATCCAAGTCACGATTTTTGTTATATGCTCAGTTGCAAGTCGCATCCCAAACCATTTCGGGGACTCTTGACAAATTCCTCCTCATGGCATAAAAACCTAACAAAGAAACATTTTTGAGTTCCATGAGATGTTGTAAGCTTGTTTAGGCAGGGATTAGGTGACCACATTGTCCATCCACTCCCGAGGCGTGGTTTCATAAATTGGACCCCTTAATATAAGTGTTGCATTGCTTCAAACTGAGCAAAACACTAGTTTTCGAAATCAACAAGTAAAGAAACTTTTGAGGCATGGAACCCAAGAGTGAGGGGTGATCTAGTTGAAATTCTATACTAGAAATCCATCGAAGTCGATGATTACTCAATTCGAGTCTCAATTTTCATTTTATACCCAGTTGCAAGTGACATCCCAAACCATTTTGGGGACTGTTGGCCAATTCCTCCCCAGGGCATAAAAAAATAACAGAGCAGCATTTTTGAGTTCTGTGAGATGCTGCAAGTTTTTTTAGGCATGGACTATGTGACCACATTGTCCATCCGCTCCCAAGGCACAGTTTCATAAATTAGACCCCTAAATCCAAATGTTGCATTGCTTCAAACTGAGAAAAACCCTAGTTCTCAAAATCGATGAAAAAACAACTTCCGAGGGATTGGACCCGAGAGTGAGCGGTGCTCTAGCTCAAATCTTATGCCAAGAATCCAACAGAGATGACGGTTCCTCAATTCGAGACTCGATTTTCATTATATTCTCAGTTGCAAGTCGCATCCCAAACCATTTCGGGGACTCTTGGCCAATTCCTCCTCAGGGCATAAAATCCTAACAGAGCAACATTTTTTAGTTCCGTGAGATGCTTCAAGCTTGTTTAGGCATGGACTAGGTGACCAAATTATCCATTCGCTCCTGAGGTACAGTTTCATAAATTGGACCCCTTAATACAAATGTTGCATTGCTTCAAATTGAGCAAAACACTAGTTCTTGAAATCAATGAGTAAAACAACTTCCAGAGCATGGCACCCGGGAGTGAGGGGTGCTATAGCTAAAATCTTATCCCATTAATCCATCGGATTCGACGGTTTCTCAATCCAAGTCTCGGTTTTCATTTTATGCCCAGTTACGAGTCGCATCCCAAACCATTTCGGGGACTCTTGGACAATTCCTCCTCAGGGCATAAAATCCTAACAGAACAACATTTTTGAGTTTCGTGAGATGCTGCAAGATTGTTTAGGCATGTGCTAGGTGACCACATTGTTCGTACACTCCCGATGCACAGTTTCATAAATTGGACACTTTAATGCAAATGTTGCATTGCTTCAAACTGAGCAAAACGCTAGTTCTCGAAATCAATGACTAAATAAACTTCCGAGGCAAGGCACCCGGGAGTGAGGGATTCTCTAGCTGAAATCCTATCCCAGTAATCCATCGAAGTTGACAGTTCCTCAATCTGAGTCTCAGTTTTCATTTTATGCCCAATTACAAGTCCCATCCCAAACCATTTCGGGGACTCTTGGCCAATCCCTCCTCAAAGACTAAAAGATTAACAAAGCAACATTTTTGAGTTCCATGAGATGCTGCAAGATTGTTTAGGCATGGACTATGTGACCACGTTGTCCATTCTCTCCCGAGACATGGTTTCATAAATTGGACCCCTAAATCCAAATGCTATATTGCTTAACACTAAGCAAAACACTAGTCCTCAAAATCGATGAAAAAAACAACTTTCGAAGGATTGGAACTGGGCGTGAGGGGTGATCTAGCTGAAATCCTATGCCAGGAATCCAACGAAGAAGACGATTCCTCAATCCGAGTGTCAAATTTTGTTATATGCTCAGTTGCAAGTCGCATCCCAAACCATTTCGGGGAGTCTTGGTCAATTCCTCCTCAGGGCATAAAAACCTAATAGAGAAACCTTTTTGAGTTCCATGAGATGATGCAAGATTTTTTAGACATGGACTAGGTTACCAAATTGTCCATCCGCTCCCGAGGCACGGTTTCATAAATTGGAACCCTTAATCCAAATGCTACATTGCTTCAAACTGAGCAAAACACTAGTTCTCAAAATCAACGAGTAAAGCAACTTCCGAGGCATGGAAACTAGGAGTGAGGGTTGATCTAGCTGAAATCTTATCCCAGTAATCCATTGGAGTCATCGATTCCTCAATCCAAGTCTCGGTTTTCGTTTTATGCCCAATTGCAAGTCGCATCCCAAACCATTTTAGGGACTCTTGGACAATTCCTCCTCAGGGAATACAAGCCTAATAGAGCAACTTTTTCAGTTCCGTGAGATGCTGCTAGCTTGTTTAGGCATGGAATAGGTGACCACATTGTCAATCCACTCCTGAGGCATGATTTCATAAATTGGACCCCTTAATGCAATTGATGCATTGCTTCAAACTGAACAAAACACTAGTTCTCGAAATCAATGACTAAAGCAACTTCTGAGGCATGGAATTCATGAGTGAGGGGTGCTCTAGCTGAAATCCTATCCTAGTAATCCATCGAAGTCAATGGTTCCTCAATTCGAGTCTCGATTTTATTTTTATGCTCTGTTGCAAATCACATCCCAAACCATTTCGATGACTCTTGACAAATTCTTCCTCATGGCATAAAAGCCTAACAAAGCAACATTTTTTAGTTCCATGAGATGCTGCTAGATTATTTAGGCATGGACTATGTGACCACATTTCCATCCACTCCCGAGGAATAGTTTCATAAATTAGACCCCTAAATCCAAGTGTTGCATTGCTTCAAACTGAACAAAACACTAGTTCTCGAAATCGATGAAAAAAACAACTTCTGAGAGATTGGACCCGGGAGTGAGGGGTGCTCTAGCTGAAATCATATGCCAGGAATCCAACGAAGACGACGGTTCCTCAATCTAAGTCTCAGTTTTCGTTATATGCTCAATTGCAAGTCGCATTCCAAACAATTTCAGGGACTCTTGGTCAATTCCTCCTCAGTGCATTAAAACCTAACGGAGCAACATTTTTGAGTTTCGTCAGATGCTGCAAGCTTGTTAGGCATGGACTAGGTGACCACATTGTCCATCCTCTCTTGAGGCATGGTTTCATAAATTGGAACCCTTAATCCAACTGTTGCATTGCTTCAAATTGAGCAAAACACTAGTTCTCAAAATCAACGAGTAAAACAACTTCCGAGGCATGGAATCCCAGAGTGAGGAGTGTTCTAGCTGAAATCCTATCCCAGTAATCCATCAGAGTCGACGGTTCCTCAATCTGAGTCTCGGTTTTCGTTTTATGCCTAGTTTCAAGTCGTATCCAAAACCATTTTGGGGACTCTTGGACAATTCCTCCCGAGGGAAGAAAAGCCTAACATAGCAACATTTTTGAGTTCCGTGAGATGTTGCAAGCTTGTTTAGGCATGGACTAGGTTACCACATTATCCATCCACTCCCGAGACATGGTTTCATAAATTGGACCCCTAAATCCAAACGTTGTATTGCTTCAAATTGAGCAAAACACTTATTCTCAAAATCGATGAAAAAAACAATTTCCGAGGGATTGAACCTGAGAGTGAGGGTGATCTAGCTGAAATCCTATGTCAGGAATCCAACAGAGACGACGATTCTTCAATTCGAGTCTCTGTTTTTGTTTGATGCCCAGTTGCAAGTCGCATACCAAACCATTTCAGGGACACTTGGCCAATTCCTCCTCAGGGCATATAAGCCCACCAGAGCTGCATTTTTGAGTTCCGTGGGATGTTGCAAGCTTGTTTAGGAATGGACTAGGTGAACACATTTTTGATCCAATCAAGAGGGATGGTTTCATAAATTGGACCCATTAATCCAAATGTTGCATTGCTTCAAACTGAGCAAAACACTAATTCTCGAAATCAATGAGTAAAACAACTTCTGAGGAATGACACCTGAGAGTGAGGGGTGCTCTTGCTGAAATCCTATCCCAGTGATCCATCAGAATCAATGGTTCCTCAATATGAGTCTTGATTTTTCTTTTTATACTCAGTTGCAAGTCACATCCCAAACCATTTCGGGGATTCTTGGCCAATTCCTCCCCAGGGCATAAAATCCTAACAAAACATCATTTTTGAGTTATGTGAATGTTGAAAGATTGTTTAGGCACGAAATATGTGAACACATTGTCCATCCATTCCTGAGACAGTGTTTCATAAATTGGACTCCTTAATCCAAATGTTGGATTGCTTCAAACTAAGCAAAACACTAGTTCTCAAAATCGATGAAAATAACAACTTTTGAGGGATTGGACCCGGGAGTGAGGGGTGATCTAGCTGAAATCCTATGCCAGGAATCCAATGAAGATGATGGTTCCTCAATTCGAGTCTCGTTTTTTTTATATTCCCAGTTGCAAGTCACATCCTAAATCATTTCGGGGACTCTTGGCCAATTCCTCCCGAGGGCATAAAATCCTAACGGAGCAACATTTTTGAGTTCTGTAAGATGATGCAAGCTTGTTTAGGCATGGAATAGGTGACCACATTTTCCATATTTTCCCGAGGCAGGGTTTTATAAATTGAACTCCTAAATCCAAATGCTACATTACTTCAAACAGAGCAAAACACTAGTTCTCGAAATCAATGAAAAAACAACTTTCAAGGGATTGGACTCGGGAGTGTGGGGTGCTCTAGCTGAAATCCTATGCGAGGAATCCAACGGAGATGACGATTCCTCAATCTGAGTCTCGGTTTTCATTATATTCCTAGTTTCAAGTCGCATCTCAAACCATTTCGGGGACTCTTGGCCAATTCCTCCTCAGGGCATAAAAGCCTAACGAAGCAAAATCTTTGAGTTCTGTGAGATGTTGCAAGCTTTTTTGGGAATTTGAGCATGGAATATGTGACCACATTGTCCATTCGCTCATGAGGCACGATTTCATAAATTGGACCCCTAAATCCAAATGTTGCATTGCTTTAGACTGAGAAAAACCCTAGTTCTCAAAATAGATGAAAAAACAACTTCTGAGGGACTGGAACCATGAGTGAGGGGTGCTCTTGCTAAAATCCTATGCCAAGAATCCAATGGAGGAGAAATTTCCTCAATATGAGTCTCAATTTTTGTGATATGTCCAATTGCAAGTTGCATCCCAAACCATTTCGGGGACTCTTGGCCAATTCCTTCTCAGGGCATAAAAGACTAACATAGCAACATTTTTGAGTTCCGTGAGATGTTGCAAGCTTGTTTAGGCATGGACTAGGTGACCACATTATCCATCCGATCCTGAGGGATGGTGTCATAAGTTGGACCCCTTAATCCAAATGCTGCATTGCTTCAAATTGAGCCAAACACTAATTCTCGAAATCAATGAGTAAAACAACTTCTGAGGCATGACACTTGAGAGTGAGGGGTGATCTAGTTGAAATCCTATCCCAGTAATCCATCGAAGTTAACAATTCCTCAATCCGAGTCTCAATTTTATTTTTATGCCCAGTTGCAAGTGGCATCCCAAACCATTTTGGGGACTCTTGACCAATTCCTCCTCAGGGCATAAAAACCTAATGGAGCAACATTTTTGAGTTCCGTGAGATGCTGCAAGCTTGTTTAGGCATGGAATAGGTGACCACATTTTCCATCCACTCCCAAGGCATGGTTTCATAAATTAGATCCCTAAATCCAAATGTTTCATTACTTCAAACTGAGCAAAACACTAATTCTCCAAATCGATGAAAAAAACAACTTCAGAAGCATGGCAACCGGGAGTGAGGAGTGTAATAGCTAAAATCCTATGCTAGGAATCCAACGGAGATGAAGGTTCCTCAATTTGAGTCTCTGTTTTTGTTATATGCCGAGTTGCAAGTCGCATCCCAAACCATTTCAAGGACTCTTGGTCAATTCCTCCTGAGGTCATAAAAACCTAACGAAGCAACATTTTTGAGTTCCGTGAGATGCTGCAAGCTTGTTTAGGCATGGAATACGTGACTACATGATCAATCTGCTCACGAGGGACAGTTTCATAAATTGGACCCCTTAATCCAAATGTTGCATTGCTTCATACTGAGGAAAACACTAATTCTCAAAATCAATGAGTAAAGCAACTTCTGAGGCATGGCACCCGAGAGTGAGGGGTTCTCTAGCTGAAATCCTATCCTAGTAATCTATCGGAGTCAACGGTTCCTCAATATGAGTCTCAGTTTTATTTTTATGCCCAGTTTCAAGTCGCATCCCAAACCATTTCATGGACTCTTGGCCAATTCCTCCTCGGGGCATAAAAACCTAACAAAGCAACATTTTTTAGTTCCATGAGATGTTGTAAGCTTGTTTAGGCATGGAATAAGTGACCACATTTTCCATTAGTTCTCGAGGCATGGTTTCATAAATTAGACCCCTAAATCCAAATGTTGCATTGCTTCTTACTCAACAATACCCTAGTTCTCCAAATCAATGAAAAAAACAACTTTTGAGGCATGGGACCCGAGAGTGAGGGTGATCTAGCTGAAATCCTATCCTAGGAATCCAACGGAGATGACGGTTCCTCACTCTGAGTCTTGGTTTTCGTTATATGTTGAGTTGCATGTCGCATCCCAAACCATTTTGAGGACTCTTGGCCAATTCCTCCTCAAGGCATAAAATCCTAATGTAGCAACATTTTTGAGTTTCGTGAAATGGTGCAAGCTTGTTTAGGCATGGACTAGGTGACTACATTATCCATCAGCTCCCAAGGCATGGTTTCATAAATTGGACCTATTAATCCAAATGCTGCATTGCTTTAAACAAAGAAAAACACTAGTTCTCGAAATCATTGAGTAAAGTAACTTCCGAGGCATGGCACTCTAGAGTGAGGGGTGCTCTAGCTGAAATCCTATGCCAGGAATCCAAGGTAGACGACGGTTCCTCAATCTGAGTCTCGATTTTCATTATATGCGGAGTTGCAAGTCGTATCCCAAACCATTTCGGGGACTCTTGGCCAATTCCTCCTCAGGGCATAAAAACCTAACATAGTAGCATTTTTTAGTTCTATAAGATATTGCAAGCTTGTTTAGGGATGAAATAGGTGACCGCATTATCGATCCGCTCACGAGGCATGGAACCCGGGAGTGAGGGGTGCTCTAGCTTCAAGGCATGCAAAGGAAAGTCATGATATAGCATGGAAATACAAGGCATGATATGGAAAGGCATGGTATGGAAATACAAGGCATGACAAGTGAATGCAGTGCATGGCATTGCAAGGCATGGTATGGAGGGGCATGGCATGGAAAGACATACCATACGATAGCAAGGCATGCAATGGCAAGGCAAGGCATGGCATGTCAAGGAATGACAACACATGCAAGGCAAGGCATGCAAAGGAAATCCATGGCATGACATGGTATGGAAAGACAAGGCTAGGCATTACAAGGCATGGTATGGAGGGGCATGGCATGGAAAGACATACCATATGATAGCAAGGCATGGCATGGAAAGGGAATACATGGCATGGCATGGTAAAGCAAGGCATGGTATTGCATGGCATGGAAAGGCATGCAAAGGCAAGGCATGGCGTGACAAGAAAAGACAATGCAAGGTATGGCATGACAAGTTATGCAAAGGCAAGGCATGGCATGGCGAGGAAAGGCAAGGCATGGCATGGAGAGGAAAGGCAAGGCATAGCATGGCATGGTAAGGCAAGGAAATGCATGGCAAGGAAATGAAATGCAAGGCATGGCACTACAAGGCATGGCAAGACATGGAATGACATGGCAAAGCAAGACAAGGCAATACACCTTGATACCTTTTATTACATTTTTGTCATAATTTTCAACCCTTTAGGGCTTGATGCATTGAATTTTTTCTTTGGAAGGATTGACATTTGGATGTGGTCTAGTTGAATGAGTATCAAGTGCATCTTCAAAATTACTTATAAACTAGTTAATTCTCAAAAGACCTTTGAAGCATATTATAATGGGCCAAAATGTCCTAGAAAAATATTCATTTGTGAAATATAAGATAAGAAGATATATATACCAATTAACTCTCAAAGGATTTTTATAGGAAATCATAATGATATATAGCACAAAATGGAGAGGGTTGGCACTTACGGTTATGCAATAAAATTTACAATTGATATTTAAAATGTATAACACATTTTTTTACAATCTTTACTAACGTTTATTGGAATTGTTGCATGTTTTACAACATTGGAATGATTTCTTATTTGTAACTTATTTGAAATTTTATTATGGTATGTGCACTTTGATATGATGTAATATGATTATGGTTTCGTTTCATATGTTGTAATATTAGAAATATAACACAAAAATTACATATTGCATGAAATAATTAATAACTTTTCATTTTGAATGTTCTTTTTTGCAGAACACGGGTCTTCCAAAAGATCTAGTTGATCCTCATGAGATAGATCTAGATTATAATGGGTCTGATACAGACA
>ML833497.1:84705-97975 GCA_009831015.1 Picea engelmannii
AAATTCCCTTCTTTCTTTTTTGACCTGAGATTGTATCTATTAGGAGTGTTGCTGGCCTTTTCCCCTTTACTCAACTCATTGATTTGAGTGTTGATAAGGGATTCTTCATATGCAGATTGAGTCAAATGAGGAAACGGGGAAGTTTCCTCAATGCAGTGGATCTCAGGGTTGAGTTCATCCACCTCCTCCCCTTCGCAACTAGGTTATTCTGGAGAGGGGTCTGAATCCTCTGATCATCCCTGTCTCTGCTTCTTTGTTCCTTTGGCAAAGTCTGTGGCATATTGTTACCAGGCCTCCTGAAACCTCTGTTATCAGTATTCTGGGGGTTTCTGTACGTGGGCTTCCCCTCTAACTCCCACTTCTCCATTCTAGCTGAAAGGGATTTCAGTACTTTAGCTACCTCATCCGTCTAAAGGGGAAGGGGAGAGGAATGGGATAGGGAGGACTCTGTTCTTCTCCTGGATACGTCTCTGTCAGCCTTACTCCTGAGTCGGTCAACAGCCAATATGTTAGACTCTACTTCCACGGCTGCGTCCTGCATGTGAGCCAGAGTGGTGGCTCTCCTTTCCCTCAGCAGGAGGCAGAAATCAGGATCAAAAGCGCTGGCATAAGTGATCTTTGCAGAGGCTTCAGAGGGCTCTATCTCGGTGGGGATCTTATTGTACATTTTATTAAATCTTTTGGAGAAGTCAGAGATAGACTCTCCTTCCTTTCTCTTCAAAGACCCAAACTGAGTCATGTAATACATGAAGTCCTTTTTGTCTCCCCATTGTCTTAAAAAGGCACTATCCAAAGCCTCAATCCCATCAATAGATCCAGG
The DNA here is from genome assembly GCA_009831015.1 of Picea engelmannii. NCBI lineage: Eukaryota > Viridiplantae > Streptophyta > Pinopsida > Pinales > Pinaceae > Picea > Picea engelmannii. The sequence continues at coordinate 85,526 of ML833497.1, forward strand.
GGGCAGGGCCCTAAACCATTTTCTAGCCTTGCCTTCAAGACTATGGATGAAAATCCTCATCCATACATTTGCATGCATGATAACATGATCATCTGTAAAACTATAGAAGGCTTCTAGGTGTTCTTCTGCAGTTATGTCCCCCTCGCCTGTAAACTTGGGCAGCTGCTTAAGGTAACCATCTGCTAGGAGGGCATTGAGAGGCTGAGGTAACACAAGGGGAGCATACCTAGCGGCTATAATAGCCTCCATTCTGGTCATAGGGGGATTTTCTCCTGCCATAGGGATATTAGGTGGAGGAGAACTCGAAGGGGAAGGGGCTCGAAAAGGGGATACTGGGAATGAGCTTCCAGGAAACAATGGGGGATTTAGGGAGAAGGCTAACGGGCTTGAGTCAGCAAATGCTTCTCTCTGTGCAGAAGTGGCAACAGTAACAAGAGGAGGAGTGGCAAAGCTAGGAGTGGGGAAGTTTGTTGTGGTCCTGGGTCCACGCCAAGGTACAGCTTCAGGGGAAAGGCGAGTGACAAGGATTTCTCCCTCCAATCCCAGACCGGGAGGGGAAAACGCAGCAGGAACACTCCCGAAATTCAGGAAACAGGAAACTTCAGAAAAAGGTCTGCTAGGAAGCTGAGGAGAAGAAAATGGAGTTTCTACAGAAGGAGATTGCGAAGTACCTGGTTCGGCGATGGAAGTTTCTCCTTCAGAGGAATTTCCTTTTCTGAAAATCACCTCCGAATGAGCTACAGGTGTAGCTAGAGGCAGCTATGGATGGGACCGCATGTGTCTGCCTCTGGAAGCCACAACTAAAACAACAGGTTCGCTCCAGTGGAGTCGTCACAATGGAGTCGCCAGGTGCACAGTAGCAATCTTCAAAGGCTCTGATGCTTGATGCACCTTCAGAATCAGAGGCTCAATGTCGTTCAATCTCGGGGAAAATTTTCAACTTCGTCCTCGGCAACGGCGCCAGAAATGTTGGCATTGGAAGTCGCTACTGGATTGCAACAGGAGCAGAGCCCGACGCCCATCAGTTTATGTCACGATTTTGTTTTAAATAGGGTGATCGGATGTGAGTGAACTCAAAGCAGTATCATTTAACTCAAAAAACTAGGCCAAAAATGCACAGGGAAGTGAGGGCCATAACTAACTTCAGTCAGGAATTTGAGTTAAAGAGAGAGTAGAGGGAAGACTAGGGAGAAAAGAGGAGAGACTTCTCTGGGCATCAGGCCTTCTAGAAACTTGGGAAAGAAAAACGAGACACTAAAATGTACCTAAATGACATAGTGATAACTGCACACTGATCAAACCTATCATACTATGCAGCCACGACCATTCGGCTGGATCCTCCAATTTCGAATCATTCAGTGTAAGATGAAAAAGACAACGTGGGAGACTGCTTAAGACTGGTGCAGAGATTGCAGTGACCAACCATACGTCATCCTACAATGTGCGACCCTCGGCTGGATCCTCTAATGCCGAGTGTTTTAAACTGCTAACAAACAAAATAAAAGGAAAGAGAAGCTGACTTCCATTAATTTGACAATCTCAAATCAAAATACATAACCAGATCTTTCTCGGAAACTTTACAGTCAGGAGCTAAGCTCAACCATCGATCCCTACAAAAATGGCAAAAATGCCTACATATACTCCACTTTCGCCCAGCAGAGGCGTCTCAGGACTTTCAAGGTGTGGCATCTCCTCAGTCAAATCTGGCCTGAACTCCTTTGTCAGACGTCACCTTAAATTTGCATGGCCTTAAATTTGCATGGCCTTTGCAGGGGAGGTAGCTGAAACATTAAAGGCTAAAATAGCGTGTGCAGACTCCTCTGGTCAGACGAGAACTCAGCATGAATTCTTTGGAGAAAACCAGCGTACAGGACCATCTCGGGCAGACTGCCTGCCAAAACCTCCATGCTTTGCATTTAATGAGTGAGTCGAGGTTTCAACTACCTCCATCCACCTTCATTTATTTTTAGCGAGGACCAAGATCGAGGTCGAGCTGAACTGGTCTCTGGAGAACGCGGTGATCCCTTCTGCAGCTAAACCCGGCGCTTCGACCCTTTGCGCAGTTCTTTCTATCACCCCCAAGTGACCATGGACTGTGACCCTGTGCCTATCTTCAAAGGCGTTTTCGGCATTTCGCGTTTCGTGGATGGGAGGAGGCTGCTCCTTGTGCTTCAAAGTTACGAAAGGCGAGGTGGCGACATAGCCTAATCGCGCACCACGTACCCCTCCTTGATTGGGCGGCCTAGATCATTTCGGCGAGACTGTGGGCCCGGGTCCTGGACGCCTTCGGCACTTCGCGTCTCGCAGCTAGGAGGATGTTGGTCCTTGTTCTTCAAAGTTGCGATAGGCGAAGTTGCGATAGAGCCTAATCGCGTGCCACGTACCCCTCCTTGATTGGACGACCTAGATCATCTCGGCAATATTGTGGGCCCAACTCCTGAGCGCTTTCGACGCTTTGCGTTTTGTGGATTGGAGGAGGCTGCTCCTTGTGCTTCAAAGTTACGAAAGGTGAGGTAGTGGCATAGCTTAATCGCGCGCCACGTACCCCTCCTTGATCGGGCGGCCTGGATCATTTCGGCGAGATTGTGGGCCCGGGTCCTGGACGCCTTCAACACTTCACGTCTCGCGGCTGGGAGGATGCTGGTCCTTGTTCTTCAAAGTCGCGATAGGCGAAGTTGTGATAGAGCCTAATCGTGTGCCACGCGTCCCTCTGGATGGACGGTCCTGATCATCTCGGCAATATTGTGGGCCCAAATCCCGGACGCCTTCGACACTTCGCGTCTCGTGGATGGGAAGGAGTTGATCCTTGCTCTTCAAAGTCGCGATGCGCGAAGAGGCGATAGAGCCTAATCGCGCACCACGTGTCCCTCTGGATGGACGGTCCTAATCATCTCGGCAATATTGTGGGCCCAAATCCTAGATTCCTTCGGCACTTCGCGTCTCGTGGATGGGAGGGAGTTGATCCTTGCTCTTCAAAGTCGCGATGTGCAAAGAGGTGATAGAGCCTAATCGCGCACCACGTGTCCCTCCCATGCACTAAAACTTGTGCAACTCCATGGCTCTGGCTTACCCGATGACCGACGATCTACTCCATCGATTGATCCTCGCCGTTGAATCCCGGATCGCCCATCTGCTAACACTTAAGTCCGAAATGGACTTCTTTCGTGTGTGCTGCACTTAGCGCTCATGCCTGCGGCCTTTGAATAAAATGCATTTGATGGGTTTTTTAAGCCCCATTTCTTTGCATTTACACCACGGGCTCGAATCCTGGAGAGAAAACGCCCCCTTGCAAGAATTTGCGCTAACACCAAGAAAAGCCTTCCATCAACAAGTGTGCCTCCTTTAAAAGACCAAATACCCAAACTAGGGCGCAAAAAATCAGACCTCACAAGTGTGAGTTGTTGTGTTCTGTTCAAATGAGGGAAAAACATCCTCAATATATAGTGTATCATGACCTTTAATTTAAAATTAGGTCATTAAAAATAGCCGACAAGGCTAAAAACCAAAATCATATTGTTTTTACATTAACTGCTAAGTAAAAGACCTAAATGAGAAAAAGTGAGATGTCAAGCCCCTTTGAGGGAGACGTTAGGCCCTTTTGGGGCTAGTCCAGCATCCAGAAGTCAAACGTTAGCCCTTTTCGGGCTCCTCCAAGTTGCCACACATGCTAGCCATCCTGTCAAACTACCACACGCTCAAGGAGACGTCAAAACCTCCTGTGTGACGTCCTGGTCATCAAAAGGAAAACATTCCATCTGAAGTGAGTCAACCCCCCTGGGCAGGGCTCAGCCAAAGTGTCTTGGGTGGAACATCCTTCTTCTTCTCACGTGCAAAGGCTCGACCAATCATTGTCCTGTCTCTGCCCCTGATGGGGTCCCAGCAACCATCTGATGGGCTCTTCAGCCCCATGGAGGTCCGAACTAATCATCTCCCCATGTGTACCGGTCCAACTAGTACCTGTCTTTCGGGCATGGTCCCGCACATCAAAAACTTCGCCCTCCATGGGCTCATTAGTCACAGGGATCATAGCAATGGCAATCACATGTCATCATTAATTTTATCAAATACATGCATAAAACCCCTGATATATCATTCAATAGCTCAAAGATATTACAATGACCTACAATACAAAGCCGAAGAAAAAGACAAAACACTCTATTGGTCTAGCATCCATAAGAAAAGGAAAGTTTCCAGAGGATGTCATCCAAGCCATGTAACACGAGGTGATGTGGTCAAGGGATGTCCAGACATACAGGTAGAGTGAAAGACAGGGGTGTACAATATTACCTGTAGGTGCCTTTGTAGAAGGCAAGTTGTACCTGTCATGGATGCAATTCTTTCCAAGCCCTTTATTGCCTTTATTCTTTCTTTTATTGCTTTTTTCTTATTTATTTTATTTCAAGGTCTAACTAGAGAACACTTCCTTGGCGTGGTGACCAGAGCTAACAGTGTTACCCACAAGCACTTTCACAGAGATGATAAGGTTGGCTTGTGATGAGACCCCCTTTCCCTTGGCCATGCAACCAAAGGTCACTGCCCTGGCGTGGTAACCAAATAATGGCAATGTCATACTGCTAGGTGCCCATGAACATAATAGGTTGGCTCGTGATGAGACCCCCTATCCTCTTGGCTAGGTCTTGTCTTGTTATATTTCTTCGGGTCCCTCTTCTTTCTTGCTGAGAGGATTTTTATTGCCTTCTCAGGGATCCCTAGGCGAGGCATCTCTAGGTTTCATTTTTTATGGCTTTTATCTTTTACCAGCTACTTTTACCTTATGGACCTTTAGCTCCTTCCCACGAGATAAGGTGTAACCCCACAAACAGATCATCCTAATGTCTGGAATAGGGGAATGGGGCAGATGAGTGGGAGATAAGATGTAAGAGTGATGATATGATGGGAGCGGACGATGGCCCTTCAAAATTCCCCCTAGTGGCAAACCAAAACCTATGGGTACAGGCTTGCTAGGGTACCCTGTCAATCCCCCCAACCATGGTCAAGTGGGTTAATGTAAGATCCAAGCAGTTGTCAGAAATAAAAGGAATTTGATGCATATATCTAAAGGTTATAATGATCAAATATGACACATACCATGATACCTGGACCAATTACCTCATGGAGCAAGAATCTTCTCCGATACAAGTCCAAGCCGAAGGTGATGGATGTTGTTGCTGTTGACAGGACAAGTCTGATGAAAGAGAAGAAAGATGGGCCCTCTAGGGCCATGCTCAGGTCAATCCTTCTCTCGGTACTCCATGTTTAGGACCTGTGGGCCTCAAGACATGATCTTCTAGTTATCCCTAGAAATTGGGGATAACAGGAGGTAAGGGAGAAACAACTAAGGAACAGGGATGTTAAGGAATACTTGGTCAAATGGAAGAATTTGCCTATAGTAAATGCTACTTGGGAGAATGAACAAGTGCTACAACAAATAGGTTCAAAATTGTTTGTGGGAAAGCAATTTCCAATAGGGGAGATTGTAATTTTCCCCTCTCCTTGACAAGGACAAATGAGGACTTAATAGTCTAGTCACCCCTCTAGACTATAGTCCAATGGGAAAAAGGTGTAGGAGGTGCTAAATTGTCACTAAGTGATTTAATGATTATTTTACTAAAGTGACTTGGATGAAAAGGGAAAAAGGTTATTGACTTAAGGAGAAATTAAAAAACAATAACCTTAGAAAAAATCATAAAGTAACTCAACAAAGAATTAGAAGATGGCGGTATAAAAGAGAGAGGAGGACGCCTCACTCCTCATTGATGCCATTTTTCTCTTGAGAACTTATTGAGCTATGCAGCTTACCTTTTGAGTAAATAAACCCTAGAGACCAGCAAGGAGGTGAAAGATCCCTTTGTTCCTGGTCCAAGCTTGGCCAAGGACATGAAAGATTCCTCCCTCACCATTCTATTCAGCTACAGGTTAATTTCTACAGTCCAAGAAGAAGACAGTGTGCAGATCTAAGGGTTACCAGCAAGTGGGGCTCATTGTTTGAAGGAGATCGGTTCAATTTGAGGAGAAGGGAGATCAGGGGAAAATCTCTTCCTAGGAGGTTTTGCTAGGTTCTTGAGCACCTTTCTCATCTTCTATTGGAGGGTTTCTCCTGTTCTTTATTTTATTGTGGCTTTGGGCGAATTTCTAAAGAGGAGTGCATCATTCACTGAGGATACCTTGAGTTGGAGGGTTAGAGCTGAGGTTTTAACCAAGGACTTTCTCCATATGCACTATACATCCCTCAATCTATATTTTGGCAGTAGTTTCATAGGGTTTGGAGGCCATCTTCAAAGAGGCCAAAACTCTTAGCATCTTCAGCCAGTTAAGGGCGTACCAGCACTAGATATGAAGATTGCATGCCTTCAAGGGAAAGAAATTGATCTTGTATTGTCTATCATTCAGTTGTTGGGAGCCTAGGAGGTGCTATCTCTATATTTTTTTGTATGTGGAGGGTGTATGCAGCCCAGACCTCTTTATCTTGCTATCTTATTCCAGATTTGCAGATCTATGTATGGAGGTCAGCTTATTATTCTAAATAAAGGTCTGATCTAAAGTATTTGAGCATTTACTTGTGTTTTCTCTTGTATCTTGTAGTATTCATATATTTTGTGCTCCATATGCTATAAAAACTCAATACAAGCCACCCAGCGCACTTTCTAAAGCTAAATCTGCATAAGCACTTAAAAATTAACACAAACAAGATCAGAAAATAACCCAAGATTCCTAGCGAAATTGCTTGGGAACATTACATCAATGCAACCTTTTTCCAAGCCCATTTATTGCCTTTTTCTCTTTTTAAGATGTTTCCAGGTTGAACCCAAGGTGGGGCTTCTACTTAAGCATGAAAAAAAGTGCTCATCTTGACTCTATCCCGGTCACATCATGCTTCCCCAAGTTGAAACCATGTGTGGGGCTTCTACCTAAGCATGAAAAACAGTGCCCACACATGCTCCACCTTAGTTGGCCTTTCATATTAGTTATTTTTCACGAGTCCCATCATTTTCGTATGAGAGACAATTCGTTGTCCTCGGGATCCCTGGCGAGCATCTAGAAGGTTCATGATTGGCTTTTATATTTTTCCAGCTACAAGCCTCTAGGCCTTCAGCCCCTTCTTCCCATGAAATGAGGGACAATCCCTTCTTGGGTCAATATACCTGGAAATTCCAAAAGGTAAGGAGATGAGGGGATGAAGTGTGGAAAGTGACAAGTATGGTCGGGAATGGCACGATGACTTGTCAAGAGGACCTCCCAATAGAAAACCTATCCCTAAGGGTGACCCACTTACTAGGGCACAATGTCAACCACCAAAGTTAAACAGGGCAAAGAGCATAATTTCCAAGCAAACGTTACATAATCAAAAGAAGTTATGGATGCAACAAACTCAAATCCCTCAAATATTGAAATGACACTCACCATGATACCTGGCTTGTACCTCATGGAACAAGACCCAATGTCTTCCGGAGGCTAACTAATCTAGCAGGACATCAATAATGTTGCACAGTAGAAACTAATCTAGCAGGAGGTCATAGTATCATCAAGGTAGGTATAGCTCCAAACATGCAATTATTTTCTTGAGAAGGCATTTTTTTGCCAAACGAGCTGTCATGACAATTGACATCTTCACGCTTGTTCATGCCATATGCATTGCATTATAATTTTCTTTCATGCTATTTAAAAGTAATAGGAAGCCGAGTACAATAAATTCAATGTAGCCATGTATTGACAGGATTTATGTACTTTTTGTGGAATGCTTGATCATGAAAGAGATAATAGAACAACCATCAAACTGGAATTGTTTGTTATTATATTAATACATTATTAATTTATTTTTTTGGATGTCATCCCATGTTGTCCCCTGAATATGGGGGTTCTCACCCAGCCATCCCTGAAACGTGCCTCCCTGTCTCTCTGTCCCCTAACCACCGATAAACATAGGTAAACAAAGTATTTGGATGGATAATGGTTACTCTTAATCGCATAGGAAAATTATTCCAAAATGAAATGCTTATATCATTGTGTGGAATTCCATATATAGCATACTCATAACCTTAGTCACTGCATTCATCAATTTCATTCCAAAAAAAAATGAAATTCACCGAATTCCAAGCACTGATGAATTTAATAGTGAATTTGAGGGCAAACATAATAGCAGATTTCAAATTTAATGGCAAACTTAAGGGCCAGCCAATTGTTTTTATAACATTCATAAAAATTATTATGATTCGTTTCATTTTTTAATAAACGTTAAAAAGAAACACACACATTTGCATGTTTTTGAACAATGTATAATGTTTTAACACGTTTCCCAGAAGTTATAACAAAATTTGATAATATTCTCTTTGCAGAACATAATGGAGAATTTTATCATATTCTTTTGCACTGGCAATATTTTTCTGAATTCAAACACAACACAAACCAGGTGACATAACTTATAAATTACTAGGGCCATGTTTTTTCTATTATTTTTGTCAATAAGAAGGAAACATCACCATGGTTGAATATCCACTTGTATGGATATGTTATAAATTATATGATACCTCAGTTCCTGCATGGTGAATTTCTTACAAGCCAAGATTGGAGCTCGCTTATTAAGCATCCTACCATCACAGTTATATAAATTAAAAAAGTGATAGAAGAAGGTTTTGAGACAATGTTTAAAAAATGGCTTATTCTTCAAATCCTTCCAATGCTAAGCATAGATTATGATCTCTGACTGCAAAAGTATTGTTTAAGTGATTTCTAAAATCTTAGATACCACAGGCACTAAATCATTCCTCTCTTATATGTCTGTCCTCAATAATACTGACTACATTCCTGACGTTAAATCTGTTAGTTTGAAAATTTCTAAAGTTTCAAGTGTAATAGAAAACACATAACTACTCTAAAAACATACCGGAAAATGCAGTACATGGCACAGTTGTGCTATCTTTGGCTTCATTCTGATATAAAGATTTTGTCGTGTAGATTCCAATGCTTCATTGTCCTCACTTTTCTTATTTTCCTCAATTTGATGAACAGAATCTTCAGCACTTGAGATACAAGAGGAAACTCTTACGTGATTTGGATCCTCCTTGTGGAAGAGCACAGATGTGCTGCCACGATATTCATCACTTAAATATTTTTCTGCCGCAGTAAATGCACTATTAGGACCATAATTAGTTGTTTTCCTTGATATTTTTCCATTGATGGTTTCACCATCAGACTTGGAAACTTCCATTATTCCGTCACAGGAAGCAGACGGTGAACTGGGATGTTTTTCAGTTTGCACAGCTGGGGATAAATTCTTATCGTTGCAATTAGACTGTCCAGAACCATCTTCTGTAGGTTCATAAGATACCTGATCAGAAACATATTGACATATATCCATTTCCTTTGGGGATAAATTCTTATCCTTGAAGTTAGACTTTCCAGAACCAACTTCTGTAGATTCATAAGATACTTGATCATCAACATATTGGTGTATATACATTGCCTTTGGGGATAAATTCTTATCCTTGCAGTTAGACTTTCCAGAACCATCTTCTGTAGATTCATAAGACACTTGATCAGCAATATATTGATGTATATCCATTGCCTTTCCATCTCTTTCCTTCTCACTTGCCAGAAGTTTTTTAGCATCTCTAAGCCAAGAAGATATTGATATTGGATCAAGAGTATCCCCTACTCTTCTACGCTTTATTTTTAGCTCCCCTTTAACAGGTGCATGCACTAATTTAGAGGGGCGTATTTCACTGTACTGAACCTTCTTATTTGACCTCTGCAGCCGTCTGATGGGACCCTGTGAATCTGCATGCCTCCCAGTAAGTAAATTTGTCCAGAAAATATTGGAAGGATCCTTCTCCTTGCCTGTCAATTGATTTTCTGGTTCACCTAAAAGCAGAATACCTTTCCCATAGCCATGATTTCTTGATATTCTAGGAACAAGAGAATCCCAAAGAGGATCGTCAAGATTGGGGCCGTTCAATTTGTCACCTATCATACCTTTGATCAAGGTCTTGAGATCTTCACCATTATATAGGCACTGTGAACTTAAAGAGGGACCACCCAAGACACGAAACTTGTCATAATTTTGAAAAAGGTGTACAACACCCCATCTAAGCAGCTGATGGCAAAGAGTGGCATTAAAGTTCTCAAAATTGTTGTCAAGTTCAGTGTCTAGTTTGGCAGAAACTAGCAATCTTTCCTCCACTGTGTGGGGGGAATAAAATCGAAAAACATTCAAATGTTCAACATTTGTATCAATATGTGCCTTCTCTAAAGCCCGCAAGTCATTCAATGGATTCCAATCACTGTCAAATATTATAACAGTGTCAATTGAACAAAGCTTTATGTTTGGTCCACAAGCACGTTTTTCAAGTAAAAATGCAAACCGCCCAGAGTCCTTACAATTAAACCTCTGCAAGGCTGCCTGTTTTTTTGCAGTTGCTAAGCCACCATCAACACGTTCATAGGATTCAGCACCTAAACGTTGTCTTAAATGGTCATCCAAAATATCACCAATTGAAGCATCGCCAGAGCTACCAAACATCTGTTAGAATATGAGTGAATTAATACCAGAATAAACATCTAACATTATGATTTCCCATGCACGTAGGCATTACTACAATTAATACAGAAATGACTAGGCTAAAGAACTGAGACCAATATATCATTTTTTTGTAGAACATAATGATAAGATAATTACAATTTTATTTCTATGTCCCCTGGCTATCTCTGCATCCCACCCTTCAAGCATAAAGGAAAAGGTTGTTTGCAAAGAACAGAGCAATAATCACAGTGGGAATCAATGCAACACAAAACAAAATAAGATTGTACTGCCACCTAGTTGCTCTTATCCTCCTCAAGTTGACTTCTGGTTACAGATACAAAATCAATAAGCAATGTTTTTAAATCAGAGCCTTGAATTGTTATTAAGGACCATAAGAGTCCTGACATGACCTGAAGATGCAAATTTGATTTCACAAAACCATCACCTCTTGATCGAGGTGTTTACCACATCAGAGTAAAACGAAAATCCTCTTCATGGCAATAAATTACAATACAACCTGTTACCTCACTAGCATGTATTAAGAATCTAAGATTGATCATTCAACTATAAATCTATAAGTTGGGATCATGACAAAAACATAGTAAGCCCTTATATCCAGAAGAGGATCACGATGGAAGACTGAGCTATGATTTTACATTAGTGTTTGGATTGGCATCGATGGCTGTTATAGTTTTTGATGTTCCCTATCAGCTTGGCAGCTGTAACATGACCAGTTGGCATTCACCAAAGGAAGTATACAAAGGTATCAATTAGGTTTGTTAACATACAATCTGTCACCCAAAAATGTGAAGTCCAAAAAACCTAGGTGAACCCTTGTGGAACTAAGAGGTTGGCCACTATCACCTCACAAACTCTCTTCTGCACTTTAGACAAAGGATGGACCTAGGTCAAGGGGGATTCCCTAAGGGTTACAAAGCTCACTTCGTGTAGCATGGAGCGAAAGTAAAGAGAGCTTAGCAACATAGAACAAAAGGAAAATGGAAAATATTTTTATGTTTTGGGGGTGATGGATGAAAGGGAAACCAGTGCCTTATTGCTTGGGCTATGGGGTCTGTTATCCCCCACTTTCAGGGATAACGAGGAGATCATGTCTCGAGGCCCACAGGTCCTTGACATGGAGTACCAAGAGCAGGATTGACTTCAGTATGGCCCTGGACGGCCCACCTTTTCTCTCTTCCAGCATCTTTATCCTGTCAGCAGCAATAGCCTCCACCACCATCGACTTGGTCTTGTGTCAGAGAGAGTTCTTCCTTCATGAGGTAATTAGTTCAGGTATCATGGTATGTGTCACTTTGATCATCAAAACCATTGAATGTATGCATCTGATTCCTTTTATTTCTAACAACTGCTTGGACCTTACACTTGCCCACTTGACCATGTTTTGGGAATTGATGGGATGTCCTAGTAAGCCTGTGTCTGTTGGTTTTGGTTAGCCACTAGGGTCGCCTCTGAGAAGCCATCGTCTGCTCCCTTCACAGCTTCACTTTTCCATCTTGTTTCCCGCTCACCTGTCTCATTCCACTTGTCTGGGCACTGGGTTGACCTATTTTTAGGGTTGCACCTTATCTAGTGGGAAGAAGGGGCTAAAGGCCCAGAAGGTAAAAGCAAGCTGGTAAAAGATAAAAGCCTAAGAATAAAACCTCGAGATGCTTCGCCCAAGGATCCCCGAGAAAGCAATAAAGGGCTTCTCAGCAAGAAACAAGAGGGACCCTAAAAAAAAATAATAAAACAAGACCTAGTCAGAGGATAGGGGGTCTCATCACGATCCAGCCTATTAGGTCCATGGGTACCTAGCAGTATGACATTGCCATCAGCTGGTTACTACGTCGAGGCAGTGACCTTTTGTTGCATGGCCAAGGGAAAGGGGGTCTCATCACAAGCCAACCTTCTCATTTCTGTGAAAGTACTTGTGG
>ML833498.1:47646-60344 GCA_009831015.1 Picea engelmannii
CAATGTTTAGCTCAAAAAATAATTAATTAATTAAATTTTTAAAATTTAATTAATTAAAAAAAACCTATCTAGACTCGACGAAATTCCGCGAAACTTTCGACACTGCCTGGCATGGTCATTTACAATATTCCTAAAAGGTTACCCAGTGAATGAGACCATCAAAGCGCCTTCCACCACTTTGGAGGAAGTCAATGGAGGGAAAAACTCAAGGGAAGTCGGCCAGGAGCTTGTCTGGTCGACAACCTGAGGATAAAAAACCCCCGATGAAAGGAACTCCCCTAATGGATCACCCAAGGTACCTGACCTAACTATGATCCATGCAGACTTATTACATTATTAACCCACGCAGGGGTGCGGAAATCCCGTTTACAAAAATTTAAGTGCTGGGGTATCAGATACCCAAGTAGAACCATAACTGTCTTCAACATAGATGAATACTTCATGGCACATGAGTTGACCACCGTTGCTAAACGGGCGGTCAACAGACCCTTCCAATCTCCGACGTACCAATTGTTTTGACCCCAAGGTTACCTTTGTTGACCTAGCTACTGATTGAGAGGTCCAATTTAATTAAATTAAGGTTGATTTGCTTTGGGAGAGATGCAAATGACTAACAATGGTATCTTCCCCTCCAATGTACCAATTGCTTAATTTGTGGAGCAACTAAATTCATGTGGTGGCTTGACATGGTGGCTTGAGTGAGAGTGGGGTCGATTCACTTGGATTTGGTGTACGCTTTTCTTTGGACAAATTACGACCAGCTTGGATAGGGCCTGTTTTGTTTGCATGTCAGCTTCTTTATTCACGATGGCTCCTTTATTTGCTTGATTAATGTGACGACTCCCTTCTTTCACCACATAATTTGTTTTAACCATAAGGTGCAACCCCCCTCATCACATATTGTTTTAACTTGGGTTAGGGGGCAGACCCTCTCTTTACATAAGATGTCATTGCCCTTTTTATTGACTTGGAATATAACTTCTATATGTCTTTTTAATTGTCCCTTTATCTTGATTTTGCTGAATCTATGTAAAAATGCCAGATTAATGAATTCCAACACATGGGTTTTGATTAGGACGAGATTTGCTTGACATTCAACGTTGGAATTTTCTTTGCATGCCATGGAATGACCATATTCTACCACCTTTGGCTCATAAATATGCTTGCGTGACCCTTCGACATCTGATTTTGCCTTAAAAACTTTTTTTTTGCCAAAATTTCAACGTGGCATGTCAAGTACACATCATGACGTCAATTTGAGCCATTGTAGTATTTTTGGTCCCGAGACCCTGTGCATCAAGATCCATGAGCTTCCTTGAAAAATGTGCAATGTTGCGAATTGTGAGATTGCCATGTTGAGCACTGTAAATGAATAGTGCACCAAGGCCAAGAAGATGTGTACAGATTCTAGACACATGACCATGTGGGAAAAGACATAGGTGCACGTAAAATATGGGCTTGATTAGCCCTACGTAGTGCGATCGCCCCTACAAAGAATCTGGTTTCCAAAAACCATGTATCCCAATAGATTCACCTCGAGAGCTCCAATCCTTTTCAAGACGAAAGGAAATGAGCATGGGGACTACAGAGACCGAGCATGGCTGACCACAAAGGCCTAGGAGTCCACATACAAAACTATCCACATGGCCTTCAAGGCTAAACCAGGTATCCCAATAGATTCACCTCAAGATCTCCAATCCTATCCAAGACAAAAGGAAATGAGCATGGGGACTAGAGAGACCGGGCATGGCCGACCACAAAGGCCTAGGAGTGCACATACAAAACCATCCACATGGCCTTCAAGGCTTTAGACTTGCATCTTTCCTGGGCTTACAATGGTGTAGCCAATAAAAACATAGGGTACCTCCCCAGGAGGTAACATGAACATTACATATGGTATTAGAGCCTAGTTTTAACCCTTGAACCCTTGAAACCTATAGACCTTTATAAAATTGTATGCATCTTAAAATGTGTATATGTCTTGTGTATTCTAATCTTGATTATTGCTATATTAATATTGAAATAAAAGATCTTCAACGATCTCTATAATATTTTCAAAAGAAAGCCTTATCTCTTGAAGCCGGAAACAAGATTCATATGTGTGGCCATAAATTTACAAGTGCAAATTTATCGTGGATCTGAATCGCGGAAAACCCTGAACAGAGAAACCTAGTCCCCACTCTGATTTTATTTTTATTTTGCTGAAATCTGAAACCGCAACATTAGGTTTTCTTTATTGAACCATAGGGAGCCTGGAATGAATTAATCTAACTTTAATGCCTTAAGTTTAAACCGATAACCCTTTTATGTGGAGTTTTTTGTTCTATCAAAATTTAAACCCTAGGTAGTGTTTCTGTTTTTATTAGTCTGAAATTCTCGCGTTTATTCTCTTTACGAGTTTCTTTATTGAACACATGTTTTTGGAATCGATTGATCCTATAGTTCCTTTAACGTGCGCCTTTAGTTATTTCCATTCAGAAAAGAGTTTGTCGAGAAGCTGGGAGCAGTTATTGTAAAACTTCACAGGAAAAGGGCCGAATACAAAAGCCAGATGGAAAAACAATCTGTCCCATAGGCTATTTTTAGCCTCGTGGACGTTAAAAATACTTTCTTTCTTTCTATTGAATATCCTTACATCCGATTCATATCGGGTTTAGGTCCCGGAGCCTTTGATCTCCTTGGGTCGAGTTGGAGCGCAATCTGTGGTTTTCTACTGCTTCTCATTGTTGGTTCCTATCTGGTACTTAAATAAAATACAGACCCTTACCTTTTGAATCTTTCAAGGCCGCTCTCAACCGACGTAAGGGCCTTTAGGCACTCAACCGATTTCTCGCTTGAGCAGGTTGAGAAAGCTATTTTGAGACATTTCATAACGCCTAAAGGAAAGACCCTTAATAGTCGAGCGACTATCCCGAGTACATCTCTCTAGTGGTCGAGTGTGACCTTTCCTTCTTTCGGAATTTTTTTATCTACTATCTTTATCGTCACGTTTTGTTGTCCTTTTCTGTTGCTTTCGCTTGATCCGGATGTCGCAAATAGTGGGTCCATATTATTCGATTGGATCAGCCCCGAACGCCCAATATTAAAGTTTTCCCCACTATACTCTTTGTTACTATGGAGCTACTTTCACTTAGTCAAGCTTGGTCTAAGCATTAAATTTTTAAATTTCATGCAATATAACCACATGCAAACAAATTCTACAATCCTTCAAAAACATTGATATTGGTTCATTTTCTTTTAGTAGGTATGCTAATATAAATGCAATACAGCTCGAGTGGGCCTAATGGTTAAGAACGTGTTTCCTCCTAAGAGGTCACATGTTCAAATCCAGTGGGTGTTCAAATTCAAAGGGGGTAAGGTATGTATACCTCTGTAGATTTTATCAGTCAAATCGCTGGACGGAGGGGGTCCCTTATCCCACAAACAAGAGGGTCTCATACACCAATTTGATGTCTAGCTTGGCCGTGCCGATAAAACACTGCGAAGGATGGTTTTAGAAGCACCCAGATTACCATAAATTGACGTATGCCAATAACATATTGGCTTCGCTTGTTATTTCTTTTTCACTATATATATATATATATATCAGTGCATTGAATTGCTTAGTTTAATATTTAAAGTTTAAACCACACTAATATGTATTACTACTGTATATGAATTCATACATGCACAGAACTATATATATATATATATATATATATATATATATATATATATCAGTGCATTGAATTGCTTAGTTTAATATTTAAAGTTTAAACCACACTAATATGTATTACTACTGTATATGAATTCATACATGCACAGAACTCAATTTGTCGGATCATCTACAGAAACATATTTATTAGAAATCAATTTTGTTTTGCACGAGTATGAATCTCATATGCAAAACTCTGTATTCCAAATATTGTACAATCGAATTGTACCCAAAAAGATATATTATATCTTCTCGATTTTTTCTAAATTTCAAGTATCTTTTTGATCTGAATATATATATATATATTTTGCACCTATACTTTTATAATTTTTCTATTAAGTTGGTTAAGACTCCATACATTGTGCTGTGGGTTGCGGGATAAGTTTAGATTCGTTTATATCTATTTCGTTTAATAAGCAATATCCATCCAATAGTTCATATGTTGGAAATATATCTCTCTGCCAACAAATTCCACTTGATCTTTAATCTGTAGCAAGGTTTCACAGAGTGGAAACTGTAGCAGAGGATGAAGAGAACACTTTTGCCTCAGTTGTAATGCAAAGGATTGGTAAAGTTCTGCATCTCTACAAATACTTTTGGTTCTATATTTAGAGCGAGGCACCCATGAGGTGGTGTTGTTTATGGGATTGTGCAATAAGCGGTTGTAGGCATGCATTGGAAGTACACAGAGTTAGTGATTACGATATGTACATTACTAAAAGTAGCCAAGTTGAGGACAACGCCCAGGTGTAAAGAATCAAGATAACCTCAGTTTGGTTGGGTAACGATTAGTTGTAATTATTGTTATTTTTTAAAACATCAAATGCAATTAATTAATAATATCAATTAATCGATGTGCTTTAATTTTCAAAATACGGCATAATAGAAGATTTTTTAGAATAATTTTTTTTATGGGTATAGGCCTAATAATGTTGTGCACAATAATTAAATTCGTTTTTGAAATGATTGCATGATATATCGTTTCCATATTTAGTTAATATATAGATTACAAATTTAAGTATGGATTCTAGTTTACATATTAAAATAGGTTAGGAAATATATTCTTTTAAATTGCACCCTTGCGTTAATATATATATTATGAAATATATTTATAATAATTACATCATTGTGTGACTATATATATATAAACTGTTGGTTGTCATCTAATAATAGTGATGCGGTAATTTCCACATGTTGTAATTAGTGTTAGAATGCATGCAGAAATTTCTTAATGATTGAAAAGCTCTCAATGAACGTGTAATGCTTGTAAAATAATTTATCGTACAAACGTATTTCTTATACAATAATTTATTGTACACCTTGGTCCTTTTTACAAAGACAATTGAACGTTGGAATTCTAGTCAATTGAGTCAAAATTGCTTAAGGGTATTGTTACCTTCTCGAGGGTAGCAACCTTTGGATACCCTTACAATGGTATCATGTACCTGCCTGCATGATGCTATCATGCTTCTCTGATCAGTTCCAGATTCAGTCCTTTCTATTCTCCAATTGAGACCAGATGCCAGATTGATGAACCATGATGTGCTTATTTCAGATGCTCAGATACACCTTGATGATCCATGTCATTCCATAGATACTCCATGTTAGGAAAAAGGTGTTGCTTAAGGCACACAAATCGTGACAATGAAAATATGGAGACTCACTTGTTCACTGATCAGGCTGGAACTGGGAGTGTATGAAATATAGAATTCACCATTCCCACCTTATTGACTTTATATCTAAATCTGTCTGCTACAAAATATGTTCTGGCATGGATGTTATATCTTCAAGGTGTTAATTACAATTATCTTTGAATGTGTACAGCTGGAACCAAATTGGAGAAAACATTTCGTTCTCTTTATTGAATCCCAACTCTCCTGTTTGTGTTCGATGTATTTTTGTTCCATATTTACTTTGGATGCAGTTTATGAGATTGATAAAGAACACTTCAACAAATGCATTTTCTTTTTAAACAAAACTTGAATAATTCATATATTTTAAGATGCTATATGAATAATTTTTAGGTGACTGTAAAAGTTTATATTTATTTTAGTTTCATTTCACCATATTATCCATAACAAGATTCTAATGGAAAGTATTCAAATTCTCTCATTATATAGGAGCTGCTTTTGCACTCCCACATTGTATTCACACTGGATGTATCTTCTAGTTCCATTGACCTACTTTTGTGGTTTTTGTCGGACATTAATAAAATTATTTTATCTTATTTTATCTTATCTAATGCAGGTGAACATAAGAAGTATTGATGAAGCTGTGGTGATTGGAGCTGCTTTATCTCTGTCTTCTTCAGCATTTGTCCTCCAGGTGTGACCTTTATTGTTGTTTTTGCAGTGCTAGCCAAATATTATTCCTTGCAACAGATATGCTTTCCTTTTTCATCATTCTGAGTTTCTTTGTCTTCTTAAGCTTGGCACTTTATAAATACATGTGTGTTCATGAAGATATTGAAGGGACATTTTAACCTCTAGAATGGAGTGCAAATGATTTTACATTGCTTCATAGAGCATTTTTAGGTAGTAGGATCCATTATTAACTAATTATAAGGGTTTAAGATTTCAACCGCTTTTACAATTGTTGTAAAAATTTGTGACAACCTCACACTAACCATCTAGGATGTTCATAGGCTATGATGATGTTATGGTACTCATAAATTCCTTATGAGTACCATAGATTCTGTATGTCTTGGATGTTTCACTGTATCCAACAAAAATTCCTTTCTTTCCAGAAGGCTCCATCTTAGTTCTTTTCTCTTTTGGTATATGAATGAAAACTGGACATCCGAAAATCCTCAGGTGTCCCACTTCTGGCTTTTCGCCAGTGAATGCTTCTTCTGGAGTCTTTTCTCCCAGAATAGCATGAGGACTTCTGTTCTGAATATAAACTGCAGTGTTTGTGGCTTCTGCCCAAAGTGATGAGGAAAGATCCTGATCACACATCATAGCTTTAGCTGCCTCACAAATTGTTCTGTTCTTTCTCTCAGCAATCCCATTTTGTTGAGGGTTATAGGGCACAGTTAGCTGTCTCTTGATTCCTACTTCTTTACAAAAGTCATCAAACTGACGAGAATCAAATTCTCCACCATTGTCAGTCCTCAAAGAACGTATATGTTTTTCAGTCTGATTTTCAATCAATGCTCTGAATTCTAGAAATTTACTAAAAGTTTCGTTCTTTGCTTTTAGAAAATAGATCCAAGTTTTTCTAGAGAAGTCATCTATGAAAATCACATAATAAAGACATCCATTCAAGGAAGGAGATGACATAGGCCCACATACATCTGAATGAATCAAATCCAAAATTCCTTTAGACCTTGAGTTACTGTTAGGAAAATATTTCTTTATGTTTTTACCAAGAACACAACCTTTACAGATACCATCATGATCAAACTAAAAGGTAGGCATTTCTCTTACCATTTTCTGAAGTCCGGGGAGTGCTTTGAAGTGAAGATGTCCAAACCTTCTATGCCACAACTCAGATGGACTAACTGAAGCATGAACCAAAGCTTGGATATGTCTTGGAATTTTGTAAAGGCCTCCCTCTCTAACTCCAATCACAATTGCTGAACTTAGTTCTTGATTCTTTGACCGTAGGAGAGCTTTCTTGTCCATAAAGATTACCCTGTAACCTTTATCTTCCAACACTGCAACAAAGATAAGGTTCTTCTTTAAACCAAGAACATACAAATTTTTTTCAATGTGTAGCTCACCTCAAGATTCAAGTTGAAAAGAAGCTGAGCCAAGTCCTTTGATTGTATAGCTGGCATTATCTCCAAGTTCTACTTGAGCAGAGAACTTCTTCTCCTTGAAGTTCGCAAGGACTTCTTTATTTCTAGTCATATGCCTGGAAGCTCCACTATCTATCAACCAAGATTCAACACCATTTGTAAGAGAACTAGAGAGTGCTGAAATAAGATAGTATTCTCTCATGGTCTCTTGATTACTGGAAGCCTCTTTTGTCTTTGTTTTTTGAGACTCATCTTCTACAACAATAAAAGACGATATTTGCCTTTGTTCCCTTTTCTGATCTTTGGGCTATGGGAGTGCGCTCTAGTGATTCCACTGACGAAATCTGACGATGTATAGCTCAAAACGATCGTCCTGGCCTCCTCTGTAATGGGTTAGAAGGGTTTCCTCAGATCTGCTCCGGAATGTCCCCTGGAACCCCAAATGTGCTTTCTCAAGAGATGCGCCCTAAATGATTGTTTTCTGCTTTTCGGGAGATTCCACTGTCGAAAACTGACGACAAGTGGGTCAATAGGTGCGCCCTGGCTAGATCATTAATGGGTCGGAAGGAATTGGCCAAATACTGAACCGTCTCAAGCGGCCACACAAACCCTCTCTCTAACCCTTGTGCCCTCACTGGCTGAGCTGCGCAATCACTGAACTGGATACCTGTAATGCACGGTGAGATACCTGGATGGTATCTTTGAGAGGCTAGGGTGTGTCTCTCAACACCGAAACCGATCAATGGTGGTGGTTTCCTCCAAAAATCCACAAAACAACAAGGGGGTCGATTTCCTCCTCCTCTGCAACTATCTCGACATCAAATCATAACATAATGAGGAATTAGGTCGAATTCCTCCCTTTATACTATTCTCGATCTAATTCACCATTGACATCACTTAAGCTAGGCGCTTTTCCTCCTAAGGCGAGTAATTAATTAATTAAGTCCCCCTTTAACACCTTTTCGTTCTATTTCTTTGTTGACTTAGGCTTAAGTGACTTTTCCTATGCTTTTTGGCTTAATTCTTCGTTTAGCCATCAAATCACCCTTATTTCTCCTCTTGTTCCCTGTTTGTGCCTGACTATAGTCTATGGGAACAAATAGACTACTAAGTCACTCCCTGCTGGCCCACTCTTGGGAACGGGACATCACATTCTTTGGACCTCTTCCTTGTACGAATTTCTACGTTAAATTCCAGCAAGCTTATAATGGAGGTTATTGAGTCTTTAAACCTTACTTCCATTTATAAAATATAAAAAAATAAACCCTCTTAGATACCCCCTTGATTCCATTCCCTCGTTGGATTGGCACTAATCTCTATTTCCTTCCATCATCCTTTTATTTCCTAAAATAAAAAAATATCATTTTACTGAAGCTACTCTCATATCATCGTGTGCCTGATTGCTTAGATTTAGTAATCCTACTAGGGATACCCCCGTTGACCTAGAGGAGAGCTGACCTAAAGTGAAGAGGATAGGTTACTTGGGCGACAATGGTGACTGTCCTAGTAGTTCCCTCTCGGGTTGTACCTTGTGGATTAAGGATTTTATTATCAAGTAAAAGTTGGGAGGTAACAAAGCCTACCACTTCTTGTGGCTGAGGGGCTTCTTATGATGTTAGTATGTCTCCTTCTATAATATCCAAACCCTCACTGAATAAGCTTTGATTGTAACAAGATAACTTGGTTAATTTAGAATCTAGATGCCTCACTATCATTGAACTATAGTTTTTAGACCTCATCACTCTTAATTATAGTTAACATTGAAACGATGTTTAATAGATTTCGCATATGAGAAAATACCTACATGGGCATGTGAGCCAATATTTACATTTCGATAAATACCTAGGCATTAAAAGTATCATTGGTTAATCCTGACTTTTAAAGTTTTTAATCATTGCTTCACTATAATTGCTGTATATTATGAACACTTCACTATTTTGTACTTTTAGGACTACCATGTTTCCCCACAACCATTGCTTCTTAATCTTAATCTAGGATTTCTCACATGCAGACTTCTATGAAATATATTCAGTTCCACTAAAAGATCTTTTTTTTTACAACATTCAACAACAGAGAATAGTGTCTAGAGTAAATTATTTATTTGGAATTTGTATCTTGTAGTTGCTTGCAGAGAAGGGTGAACTACCAACTCGATTTGGGTCAGCAACCCTTGGGATCCTTCTACTTCAGGTTTTCGCTTGTGCTCTCATTGTATTGACAACATATAAAATGTTATTTGATTCCTCTGTATTATTCAATATAATTGCATTTTGAAATTAGATATCACTCTCGGTTTATTTTACTCTGCAGGATATTGCTGTTGTGCCACTATTGGTAATTCTACCAGTGCTAGAGAGTCAGGTAACTGATCTTATATTCTCAACCACTTTCAGATGTTTACAAAGGTTAATGATTATATATAAATTAGTGTAAAAGAAAAATTCATTGCTAGGATAAGTTAATATTTTTTCACTAATACCAAAGTTATTTATATTAACTTTCAAAATAGACTAATTGCTTTTGGTATCACTTTATGACACCAACAAGCCATGGTAAGATTTTGGTTGGTTGTGGAATATTTTCAAGAGGACTAATTCAGGTCAGTTTTGTAAAGGTCTAGAAAACCTTTGTATATAATTGTTCTATTATATCTTTTTCAGTCAAAAACTCTCGTTTTCTCCTAGACTTTGCCCTTTATCTTAGATTTGACTGAACTTTATAATAAATCACAATTTGGAGCCAACGAACTGGAGGAGGACCTTCAATATGAGGAAGAGAGTGATCTTCATGGAGGTAATGAGAGGGAGAAAATCAAAGAGAATGATATAGATATTCTAGTTCGTATAGAGTTCTTAGATTGGGTTGAAGAATGGCCCTACTTGTCAATTTTCACATGCAACTCTATGTGACTAATTTCAGATCTGAAAATTGCTTCCTAGTGATCTAACAGTAAACCCTAGCTGTTATCACTGAACAATTTTACACTGTAATTATTGACTGAAAAATATAGCAGCGGAAACAACAAGATCAAAGATGAATCGTCAACACATATGAGACAAAATTTATGTTCTGTAACTTTTTCAATTTCAGAAATTTTGAGGGCAAAACCAGACCTCCCAACCAATACAAATTCACTAAAATCTAAGGACAACCTTGTCCTTTCAAAACCACAAAGTATCAACAAAATAATTGGGACAAATCCCAACTTACAAATCTGCTACAGACCACTTGTACGGCGTGTTGACGTCACCTGTACTGCTGCCGACGTCAACTTGTATGGCCCTGCTCCTGCTCAGAAACCTTGTACGGATGTAATGATCCCAAGCCAAATTTTTCGCTTGGTATCACTAACTACTACTGATTTATTGTTGTGCAGGTGTTTATTGAGTTATTAAGTGCATACAAGATTCATCCAACACATGAAGATCATAACATAATCAATATATAGAAGCACAAACAAGATCTGACCTTTTTATTATGCAGAATCAATACAATAGATGGCCGATCTGGCATAAACATCAGATGGCCGTACAATCAATAGATATGAGCTACTACAAAATGCTCTGCCGATACAAAAGAAGCCTCCAAAGGCTGAATAACTAATGAAGACCAATACCCAACAGATCTGGATGTCAAACCCTCTAGCTGAAGAGCGCCACTCTCCAAGTGAAGACTGAAACCCTCAAGAATTCGACCCTGATGGCAAGATGCTCCAATTGAGCTCAAACTCGTCCCATTGATAGATCAGGGCAGTGGGGACTTCCTCCAGGAGTTTCAGGCCCAACGTCCAAGTGTAACCCCTTCAACTGATGAATCTCCTAAGGGAGTTGCGCCCTCCTGAAAAGCTGAAACCCCAATGCACTCGTCCCTATAGGAAAACAACTCCAAATGACTTGAAACTCTCCCAGAATGTAGATCGGGCTAAGAAGATCCCGTGGAAGAAGTTTCAGGACCAGATCACAAGCAGATCTCTCTAGATTTGAGTTTTTCTGAATCACAGAATGCCCCCTATGGCTCCAAGACGTCCCAATCTGCAGATAATGATATGAGAATGATAACCCTCCAGAAAAGTACTCAAACTGATGAACATGCCCCTTCAAACAAAACCCAGGTGTCGGAATGGCCCCAGGCCCTCTGGATAAGCTGGATCGAACCTCCCTCTAGATGATGGTGCGCCCTTGCTGGAATCACAAGAACAGTACGACTTGCTACCTTCTGAAGCGCTGGATGGAGATAAACTGAAACTAGAATGGTGTGGAGGAGTCTTTCATCCCTGAGACCAAGTTGTGGAACAAGGTGAGTGGATATTTCACCACTGAGTTGCTCACAAGGGTTTGTACAACAAAACCCCCAAACTGAATGCTCAAGAGCAATAGCAAATGCTAATCCAAAACCAGAATGAATAATAGGTGCGCCCCAACCTCTTACTTATACCTTTTTCTTCTAATCCTCTGTTGAGTTAAGTTAACTCCCAGGGTTAATCTTCTATTCTTCTGTTGAGTTATCTTTTACCTTTAATCCCTTTTCCTTTCTTAAGTCAACTTAAAAATATAACTTTTAGCTTCATTGACTTCCCCCTTCAGTGTAAGACTATGACCTAGTGGGGGTGCCCAGGCCACTGAGTCTCCTCTTCACCTCTCTAAGAGGTGGGGGACATTACAGTCTCCCCTGCTTGAAATTGCTTGTCCTCAAGCAATTCCAAACCTGCTTCTCTTACCACATGTTCCTACTCCCAAGTGGCATCCTCAATGGGTAAATCCTTCCACCTGATCAGGTACTCCTTGATGCTCCGGTTTCTGAGTTTTTTCTCTCGGACTTCTAGCACCTCCTCCGGAATCAAAATGAGTTGTCCCTCCTCATCCATGGGGGGTGTTGTCGTCCTAATACACACTTGCAAACGTGAGCAAAGTCCAGCTCACTTAGTGTGTCCTGTTATCCCCAATATCTAGGGGATAACTAGGAGATCATGTCTCGAGGCCCACATGGTCCTAGACATGGAGTACGAGAGCAGATTGACTTGAGCATGGCCCTTGAGGGCCCATCTTTTCTTCTTCTCAGCCAGACTTGTCCTCCCAGCAGTACCAGCCTCCATCACTACCGGCCTGGGCTTGCATCAGAAAAGGCTCTTGCTCCATGAGGTAATTGGTCCGAGGTATCATGGTATGTGTCATATTTGATCATTACAACCTTCTTATGTATGCATTAGATTTCTTTCATTTCGGATAACTGCTTGGATCTTACACTAATCCACTTGACCACTGT
>ML833499.1:0-23441 GCA_009831015.1 Picea engelmannii
TTTCAAAGAATGGTCCATTTTGGAGGTTGGTGCAGGACAATGATTTCCATTAGGAAATAGTCAGACAATCATTCCCTAGGGCAGACTCATTCTATCTAGGTTGCACTATGTTTAGTGCCAGAGGAATGGCCCAGTTAGGTGAATGGTCCAGGTTCAACAATCAGGGATAGGCATTCCCTAGGTCTGACTCATTTTCTCCAGGTTGCACTATGATTAGTGCTGGAGGAATGGCCTAGTTAGGTGAATGGTCCAGGATTAGAAATTAGGGACAATTATTCTTCTTTCCTTGAGAATAATAGTTCAGATAGCCCATGGCTGATGTTTTAATTTCTAAGGGAAGATGCTCTTCCAGATCTCACAGATGTGAGTGGAAGAATGGCCCACATGACTTAGTTTATATCATGATATTTTTTTTATGCAGTTTGATATCAGATGATATGATTTCTATGGAGACTGTATGTCTTTGGACAATAGATGTATGCTACTGTGGTGGATGTGTTCCACTGGTTGTGACTATGTGTCACTGATTAAATTAGTCATGTGCTACTTGGTGTGGTTGTGTACCACTAGATAGTAGTTGTGTACTACTATGGATAGACACAATTGTGTTCTAATGAATAACATTGTTCTAATTACCATGTAGACTATCACTAGTATTGAAAATGATTATCAACTAGATGGATGGTCAGTGTACTGATGGACGGATATTCTCCAAACGAAAAATGGTCCATGACATTTGTTTTTCTAGGATGTATGTATGGATTAGAAGAATAGTCCTTGTAGCCCATTGCATGGCTTCCATCATATGTTGGAATAATTATTCTTCTAGGACATATGTCTGGATTAGAAGAATGGTTCTTGTATCACTCTGTGGAGTGAGTGACTTATTCAACATCATGCCTGATTACTAATATGGAGTATGGATTTGAGAGATGATGGATTTGATGTTATTAGATGATACTGATAGTGATGATGGTGCTCGTGATATAATCATGAGATATCATGTATGGATATGATGATGTTACTGATTGAATGGAAATTTTGTGCTCAAGACCATTGATTTAAATACCTCCCTAGCCAGGAGGGAGTGTTGATATTATGGTAGTTGTGGGAGGTATTAAAATCCACGTGTAACCCTTGAAAGAATAGAATATTCTGGGAAGAAAGAAGATACCCTAAATCTTTGGACATAACCATATAAAACAAGTCGACTAAAGAAAATATTTAATATTGACCTTTTAGCCTCTAGAATGAGAAGTCAGCCTAGACAACTAAGGAGAAGTAGTATAAATACAGGATGCCCGATCTCATTTGATACACACAGCTCACAATTGCAGAAATGTAAGAGTGCACACTGCAGAAACTGGGTAAGTGTGCAAGTCTGGAGAGTAGCTACAGTTGCAGCTACTGCAACACGTATTCTCAATTTAGGCTTGGACCTTCTATTGGTTATGGTTTGGACTTTCTACCTTATGTGCTATCTCTGGAGAGAGGTACACTACATTGATTGGATATTAGGCCTAGGGTTTGATTTTAGAATTGTTCTCTGTCAAGGTTAAGGTGCTTGGGGGTGGATTCGGCCTATGGTTGGGTGACAATATTTCTATATTATCTATGGTTAAATGAGAACACCTATTATTTCTAACACTTTTCACACTGAGGCCCTATAGGGAGGTGTTTCTTTTTCCATAGACCTCTCAACCTTATAGTAGGTTTTGGTTAGTTGAAAACTATTATGTTATTGATTTATGTCTCTATGATTACTCTCTTTGTTGAGTTAAACTTTAGGTGAGTGTGCCTAGTTTAAATTCCCCATTAATTTGAAGCCTTTCATGGGGGGTATTACTATAGTTCTTGGTGTTGCATTAGTTGGAAGGGAAAGACAACCTTAGGGTGCGTTTACCCAATGATTGTTGCTTGGTATTGAAGACTAGTTTGCACTAATGAGTTGGGATTCCTCAGAGCATTATGATACATATAAGTATTGGTTAATCATTAATTTTTTCGCTACTTGATGGCTTTCTTTATTGTAAAAGATTAATTTTCTACTAGATAATGTTGATTGATCTTCAATAAGTTAATTAGTGTTATGTTGTTAAGTGAAGTTCCAAAGTAACAACTCACTCATCCTACACATGCTAGGTTGGGTTTTACAGATGGTATTAAAGCACTTGAGTTCTCAGACATTGAATGTCTATGTAACGTCCCCTAGTCCAACAAAGGGACATTATAGTGAAGAATAAACATAAAAATGGAAGTTTTGCTAACTAAATTAATTCTTTTACTATTAGCCGATTTCTTGTAACTTATAGTTACAAAATTTCCTATAACCACAAAATAGATGCATCTACAACATGGTAATAATCAACATGAAATACAACTAAATGACTCATTACAACAACATATAAATCATTCTCATTTACATAGATTTCATGCACAACAATAACACATGTAAATAACTCAACAACAAGATAAAACACTTATCTTTAAATAGGAATTGTGAAACTAACTGCTTGGGACAGACGTTCCACCTAACCATAGATTGAATATTCCAAATATCAACATCTAGTCACCCCCAAGCTAAGGATAGCAATCCAAAAAACAGGGTGGTCTCTCACAATCCACTCACAACTCATAAAACTCTCAACCCAATTGATATTCTCCTATAGCTATCTCAATTTTCCACAAGATCTCTTCCTCTTGACCTATCCAACCCAAGGAATGTACCCCTTCACTAATCTCAGTCCCTCAGGTGTCCCATTCATTTATTAGGGCCTCTCTGGCACAAGTAGCTAGGAATATCTCAGTTGGGAACTCAAGGGAAATTTCTGCTAGAAAAACTATCAACAAACCAATCAAGAAATACTTGTTGATTTAGTGAAACTCACAAAAGAGTTCACTCTTTAGGCCTGAGAACTTGGATCTTCATTTTTCCAACTCCAATTCACTCCAATTATGCTCCATCATGCTCTAGTATTCTCCCTCCATGGCTGCATCACCTTCAAACTCTATTTCTTGCTCTCCACTTTCTTCCCATGCACAAACTTGACTCCCTAAAAACTATTGTCCCAACCCATACGAATTTCCTCTCTTTGGATTGCCTTTCTTGACTCACACTCTTCCCCAGGATGATTGTAATCAACCCCCATGTGCCAAATAACTTTGGGATGTGACTACTCACACCAACCCTCTTGCATGTATTCAATGATTGGATTAGGGAACATTCAATAAAAAATGGGAAGGTTCATATACAAATAGAAAATTTAGTAAAATGGGTTAAATTAGTATACATGGGTATTTCCACCCTTGGACCCCTCTTGGCCATTATCTTAGACACTCCCCCCTTTTGTGAATTAATGCATCCCCCATCTCTTGTCCATGTCCCCTTAGCAATTAACATTACATTTTATTAATAAAACAAGGAAATACAACTCACATATTACATCGCTTTGGACATAGCCACACATTATATCTAAATAAGCATTAATTAGATTGGGGATTATAATGGGGATGTTACATTCCCCCTCCCCTACAATTGTGCGCCATCCTCGGTGGACTCCATGCCGATATACATATATGAAAATTTACATCACAATACTTAGAAATAAAATTATGCAATTTGACAACTCCAACAATAGCTACAACCACAATCTCATGTTCCTCTCAACTCCCCGACCCAAGGAATTCACTATTCATTTATCAGGGATAACCCATGGGATGTACCATTCGTTTATCAAGGATAACCCAAAGGTTGTACCATTCATTTATCAAGGCTAACCCAAGGAATGAAGCATTGTTTTATCAAGGTCCCCAACACAGTTGACTAAGACTCGGAGATGTGGTTCCAAAATTTTAGTTGTTCAAAATGGAGTCTTGCATTATGTTTCATTCAAAACTGTAAAACATTTATGGGTATTCTACCCACATATTTTCTTCATTCTCCCACGTAGCATCTTCAAGACTGTAATAGGTCCATTAAACCTTTACCATCCGTATGGATTTGTTATTGAGCACTTTGAATTTCCGGTCCAGGATGTGTACTGGTTCCACCTGGAAATCCCCTTCGTTGTCCACCTAGATCACATTCCAATCAATTATGTGGTTATGATCAGTCACATGTTTATTTAACAATGATACATGAAATACGTTATGCACTCCCATGGATGCAGGAAAAGATAACATGTATGCAATTGGATCTATCTTTTCTAATATTTCAAAGGCCCACAATATCTTTCTTCCAACTTCGGGAAAATTCCTAATCTTATTGAACTTGTCTTTTCCTTTACTTTTAAGAACACATATTCTCCCACTTTAAAATATTTGAAAATTATGTTCTTTTCTGCATAACGTTTCTGCCTATCCTAGGAATATTTTAAATTATTCTTTATCTTTTCCATCTACTTTTCCATTTCCTTTAACAATTCTGGCCCAACAACTGCTCTGTCTGCTGGATTATCCCAACTCACTAGTGTGTTACATTTTCTTCCATGCAATGATTCAAACATACTCATTTTCAATGAGACTTGATGTCCATTGTTGTAGGAAAATTCAACTAAATGAATATAATCTTCCCACTTTGATGGTTGATCCATCACATACATTCTAAGCATGTCCTCAATTATCCTGATAGTCCTTTCTGTTTTCCCGTTTGAATCTGGATGATATGTTGTACTAAGATTTAAATTTGTTCCAAATCCCTTGAACAAAACCTTCCAAAAATTACAAGTAAACTTTGGATCTTTGTCTGAAACTATTGCTTTAGGTACTCCATGTAACCTAACAAATTCCTTCATATAAATTTGTGTGATATTCATTGCCTTGTGTGTAGTCTTTACTGGAATAAAATGTGTTTCTTTAGTCAAATTTTCCACCACCACCATGATGGAATCATGATGCTTCATTGTTCTGGGAAACTTAGTAATAAAATCAACCATCACAACTTCCCACTTCCATTCTAGAATGGGAAATGGCTGTAGAAAACCTGTTGGGTGTCTATGCTCTGTCTTTACTTTTTGGCATTCTAGACATTTGGCTATGTAATTAGCCACTTCTTTCTTCATTCATGGCAAAAAATATTGACTTTTTACTGGTGCAATTGTCTTCTAATATCCTAGGTGCCCGACATATGGCACATTATGCATCTCCTTCAACTCTGCATTTTTCAGCTCACTGGAATTCGACACATACACCTTACCTTTGTACATGAGAATTCCATCTTCTTTCAACTCATAATAATTAAATTTCCATTGAAAATTACCTTGTTGTAATGCTTCTTTTATTTTCACATAGTGTTGATATGAATTTGTTGCTGCAATAATTTTTTCTTTCAGATCTTCTTGTACATGTTGATGGCTGCAATATGCACTTCATGAGCTCTCCTACTAAGTACATCAACCACTTGATTTTACTTGCCCTTTATATGCTTAATTTCGAATTCATATTCACTCAGAAATTCTAGCCATCTAGTTTTCCTATCATTTAGTGTTGGTTGTCCAAACACATGCTTCAAACCATAGTGGTCTTTCCTTAGCTCGAATTTCTTACCCATAAGGTAATGCCTCCACATTTTCAATTCATTTACAATCACTGCTAACTCCAAGTCATGTGTAGCATAATTCCTCTCATGCTCTTTTAATTTTCTGGACTCGTATCATACCACATGGTCCTTTTGACTAAGGACTCCACCAAGCCCTTCCTTTGATGCATCAATGCACACAAAAAAATATTCATTTGGGTCTACAATATTCAATATTGGTGCATTTGTCAATATTCCCTTCAACTGTTGAAAACTCTCTTCACACTTGGAAGTCCATTCAAATTTCACTCCCTTCTTTTGAAAAGAAGTGATTGGACTTGCAATCTTTGAGAATCCTTTTATGAATCTTCGGTATTAACCAGCAAGGCCCATGAATTATCTAACCTCTGTCACATTCTTTGGCTATACCCATCCTCTAATAACCTCTATATTCTCAGGATCAACTTCTATCCCTGTTGTTGATATTATATGCCCCAAGTAGTGAATCTTCTTTTGATAAAAGATGCACTTACTTAGCTTAGCATAAAATTTACACTCTCTTAAAACTTGCAAAACCTTTCTTAAACGTTTCTCATTTCCTCTTTGGATTTAGAGTATACAAGTGTATTGTTCAGGAACACAATTACAAACTTGTCTAGGTACTCCCTAAACACTCCATTCATCAAACACATAAATATTGTTGGGGAATTTGATAGTTCAAATGGCACTACCGTGAATTTATAATTCCCATATCTTGTTTTGAATGATGCCCTGCTGATGTCTTCTTCATTTATCCTTACTTGATGATAACCTGATATCAAGTCAATCTTTGAAAATATTCTCTCACCTTTCAACTGATCAAACAAATAATCAATTCTTGGCAAAGGATACTTATTCTTTATGGTAACCTTATTAAGCTGCATGAAATCAATACACATCCTTAAGGTTCCATCCTTCTTCTTCACAAAAATAATCAAGGCTCCTCAAGGTGACACACTTGGTTGTATGAACCTCCTTTTCAAAAGTTATTCAATATGCATCTGCAACTCCTTCAATTCTAGTGTGCCCATTATGTAAGGTGTCTTAGACACTGGGGAAAATCCTGTCACCAAATCAATAGAGAAATCAATTTCTCTCTTTGGTGGAAATCCCAGAGTTTCTATAAAAACATATTCAAAATCCCTCAAGACCGTATGGTCTTCAATGCTTTCCACTTTGTCTTTGGTTGCCTCCTCCATATGTGCTTCAAACATCTGACATACCTTCCTCATCAAGACATGTGATGGTCTAGTTGTAATTTTCTAGGAAAGAATGATGTTTCTCCAACCAATCCATGCCAATTAGACAATCATACGAACCCAACGGTATGATGTTTACATCTACCTTTGCACTAAGACCATTCATGTCTATCAGACAATATTTAACCAACTGATTGATCTTCCTCTTAGCTCCTGTGGATAAATGAACTAATCAAGATTTCTTATGCTTACTTCTTTTCAAGTGAAATCTTTCAACAACTTTAGCATTTATGTAACTATGGCTATCTTCATAATCAATTAAGATTTCTATGGGATGGTTATCAATCTTACCTCCCACTTCGATCATGGGGGATTAATAATCTGCATGCTTGTTGTCCAAGGATGCATAAATCCTTGGCATGCTTCCTCCCATGTATTCCACTATTTCAACCTCCTAAATATTGTGGAAATTCCTCATTATTTCTCCTTTGTGAGGGAAGTCCCTATATAAGTGATTTCCCTCACATCCCCAACATTGAACAGGCTATTGCCTTGGCCTTTTTCCAAATGAATCTACATTCTTTTGCTCATTTTGGGTTGCTTGAACTTGTTGATTTTCTTGGGGGTTATTTATGAAAAAGGGCGGATTAAAACCTTTCTACCTTTGATACTTTTCCCCTTTCATCTTGTTATTCCAAGTCTTTTGGAAAATTGGTCTTCCTTTTCTTTTCTCGTAAAGGCGTCTTTCTCTCCTTATGGTTTCCTCCAACATCTTGGGATTATCATATTGAATCTCGTAACTATATAAGGAGGGTAACCCACTTAGAAACCTTTGTATTTTTACCTTCTCATCCTTGATGAAGTCAACATAATTCAACAATTCAAAGAACTATTTCTCATATTCCTTCATTGTCATGATTCCCAACTTGAGTTCAAAGAACTCTTTCATCTTTCTTTCATAATAATTCTCGAACAAATATTTCTCTTGGAAATATACCTTGAACTACCTCCATGATATCATATTCTCATCAAGGTTATTATCTTTCTTAAGTTTATCCCACCACATGGCTTCCTTTCCTTTCAAGTGGTAGGTGAAAATTATAGCTTCTACCCGAGAGGGGTAATCATGCAGCTGGAAATATTTCTTCATTTCCAATAGCTAGGCCTCTGCCTATTCTCCTTTCTTGTTTTCACCATTGAAAGTAGGTGGCTTGATTTTCCTGAGTTCACATTGCAAGATGTCTGCATCAAGCCTTATTTTTTGCCTCTGAATATCAAACAAACTTGGGATGCTTCCTGGTACTGAACTTGCATGAGTTATTCTAGTGGACTGCCTTGGATAACGATGGCACCTTTTCATGCTTCTTGTCTTCCTATCATTTTTGTGATCATCCCTTTTTCTATGGGATCTAGATGGGGATACGTGTCTAGCACTAGATGCTTTCTTGGTGCTAGAATATTTTTTAACTTTATTATGCAACATATTCAAGATCTGAAGTATCTCTTCCTGAGCCTTCATAATCCTTTCATTACCAGCTTTGTAGCTCTACACTTCCCTATGCAGACTTCTCATAGTGACATGCTCTTGCCTATATATTCTTCCATTTGACTCCGTCTCAGCATTCCCCATGCTAAAATGAAAACCTATGATCTCTTCCTCATGGATGTAAGATCCCTAAGAATCTTCCATGACTCCAATCGTCATATAAGAACTAAAGTTTCTTTCTGTACCTCTAATTCAACAAGAAATGTGCATGTAATATTTACTGTTAGAAATATGCATAGCATAAAACATTTCAGCATATAGAATATAGGTTATTTCTTCATCAATTTATGAAGCATACATTTCACCAATTAAAATTTTGATTTTCTTGATGCATTCCCCCCCTAAACAACTTTCCAATGACTATACTCATGCCTCAATCTGAATTCAGATTGAAAATTTACAACAACTACATGTTGCAATTCCACTCGTTTTACTGCTACATAAATATATTTATTAATTTATGAGAAATTTAATTTCTGAAATAAAACTTATGGGTGTACATATGTCTTCTACTCCTCAATACCTTTCCAATGACCATTTGTTTGCTCAAATCCGATCTCCGATCTGAAAGTTATGGTCCGAAGACGTTTAGGTTGTTTTACTCATTTTACTCATGTATGCTACATGTGTCTTATTTCTCTTCCTACACATTTTTAGGTACCCATAACCAAAATATGACTCCACCTATAGAATCTATGGGTCATAATATTTCCATTGACTATTCCTATGCCTTGGACAGACTTCTGAGCATAGAGTTATGCCCTCTAGAAGTAATATTGGTGCCTAAATTTTACCCTCATTGTTTTGGTTGTAACTCTCTCATACTAGCTTCGTTTTGCGAACCATTTAGCTCGTTGGATAACTCTGTTTGAGTTATTTTGTTGGAGATGCAAGTTAATGACCTTCAAAAATATGAAAATTTCAGAAAATTTCACACAAATTTCACTGTTTTATTAATGTAACAGTTCTTTAAATCTCAGTCGTTGATCTCAAATCACGATACATAGAAACCGTTGATATGACCTTGTCAGCCATTGATGATTGGTATAATCCTTTGGATGAACAAAACATTTTTCCAAAGCTACTGATCCGACCATTGGTCATCATTCCAATTCCTTGAGA
Source organism: Picea engelmannii (assembly GCA_009831015.1). Lineage (NCBI taxonomy): Eukaryota > Viridiplantae > Streptophyta > Pinopsida > Pinales > Pinaceae > Picea > Picea engelmannii. Next base: position 9,422 of record ML833499.1, read on the forward strand.
CCCTATTTTCAAACAACTCTTAAATCGGTGATCGATGATATTTGTTGGTGAATGAAAAACTCTCCAGTGAATCTGTCAATGCCCGACCATCAGCCCATCAGTGATTGGCGATCCCTGATGAATGTCAAACACTCTCCCAAATTGGCTCATTTGACCATCAATCATCGACCACTTATGTTAGCTGACATGGAATGACACGTGGATGTTGGGGCATGACATGTCATCTTGAGGTGTCAACTTGGGTGACATGTAATGACACATGGATGATGACATGGCATGACATGAGGATGATAATGCCATCATCCTCTTTCCCACATTGACCATCGACCAATTTTCTTGGAAAACATGGATACCTTGTTGACTTTGGTCAACATCGAACCATCAGCGCATTGACCCTCGATGACTTCTCTTGCTTGGTTCAAACACTCCACCAAATTTGATTGACCTTAAACCATCAACAACATTTGTTGCTTGTTTGGGACACTTCACCGAATCACACAATGCCCGACCACCAATCCATCGTCCATCTACGACTTCCATCGACGATTGAAAAAACTTCGGTAGATACAGCCATCCCCCGACCATCGACCATCGGCGGTCAGATATGTATTATGGTCGAACCAAACTCTTTTCCATTTCGGTCAATCCATCCATTAACTGTCGACGATTTCTCTTGTTGAACTTTAACACTAAGAAAAATTTTGACTTTTCTCTGATTGATTTGCACCGTCAATTTGATCCCTTTCACAATGCCCTATTTAATATTGTTCCTTGATCCCATAAACCTTTCAAATGGTTGAATCCTTATAAAATTTTAAATTTATCACAGTGAATCTCGACCATCAATCATGAGATCAAACATGATCTTAGCTGCCAATTTCTACAAACTTCCTGTAACTCTATAGGTGGCCATTAAAACTCAAATTTCCACTATTCTAGGTCAAATTTTGATCTGCAACTTCACCGCTCTACTCCATTAACCATATCAAACTGTTCAAAGTCATTAAAACTCATATTTCAGTCACGAAATTGGGGATTTCTCTCTAGAATCTATGTTCTTTCCCCAAACCTATCACAGACAAAGTCTACAATGACAAATTTCACGAATTCGTAGCCGTATTGGCCCATTCAAGCCCGATGTTTGAACCATATCTCTGATATCATAATGTAACGTCCCCTAGTCCAACCAAGGGACACTACGGTGTAGAATAAACATAAAACCAAAATTTATGATAACTAAATTAATTCTTTTATTGTTAGCTGATTTCCTGTAGCTTACAACTATGAGATTAAAATAGATTTAGATACTTCCTATAACCATAAAATAGATGCATCTACAACATGCTAATAATCAACATGAAATGTAGCTAAACGATTCATTACAACAACATATAAATCATTCTCATTTACACAGAGTTCATGCACAAAAATAACACATGTAAATAAATCAACAACAAGATAAAAAACTTATCTTTAAATAAGAATTGTGCAACCAACTACTTGGGACAGACATTCCACCCAACCATAGAATGATTGTTCCAAATATCTACAACTAATCACCCCTGAGATGAGGCTAGCAATCCACATGATCTGGATTTTATGAGTAGAACAAAATGAATACAGATTATTAATAGGTTCTTAACACAAAATAATAGAGATACAATAAAACTGGTTTTTTATTCAATAACGAAATAAGATGAAACTGTAAAATGCAGCAGAAACAAGCTTGCTGGAATGGTGGCGACTTATCTCTGAGAAGAGATGTGACGACTGCACGCATTCACAAGAAGAAGATTACAATGAGGCTCTGAAGGCATTTTTATAATAAACAAGAATTCCAAAAACCCTAGACATCCAAAAACCTAACCCTAGGAGATGAAGCACCAAAAGTCATGTGGGCCCCGTTTGGGTAAGTTAGTGCATCAACTTCCTGGGGTCGTAACTTTTGCATACGATCTTTGTTTTAGGCATGTGATATCCCGTTGGAAAGGTATCATCGAGGAGATTAATTTTGGGGGTGAAATAATTCTCTAGGATATCATTGAGTAGCTTGATCCCAAAAAACCTTCATTTAGGCCCTCAAAATGGCCCCAAAAGTTAAAACTGCTAAAAATAGTAAATTGCCAAAATTGTCAGAAAACTGTTTTGAGCCAGTTGGAAAAGGTGGGTGGCCACCAATATCTATATGGATCAATCATCCCTCCTTAGGAAGCAATGGTCTCCATTGTGTTGAGGTCCCCCATCAGATGAGGAAATTTCTACTGAATTTGGCCCCGGGTGAGCCACTTGCCTAGGTGCAGGAGTTTCCTTGCTTTGACGACTCGATAAAGTTGGATCCTTTGTTGTCGAGTGCACTTGATATGTGTGTCCACAATATGATCATTGGATTCCTGTTGTATGCAGTCAGGGTTGAGCTCTGTTGGTGTCAGCTGTTCTACTACTTCTGAGGTGTCCAATAATGGTGGGAAATAAGGGCAAAGGAGATCCACATTGAACACTGGGTGCAGGCCAATGAAAAGAGGAATGTTGAGCTCAAAAGAATTATCCCCCATGGACTTGGTGATAGTGTATGGACCATAATGGAGTGGGTGAAGCTTCCAATGGGGTCATGTAAGACATTCTTTCTACAAGTGCAACCAAACTTTGTCGCCCACCTGAAACTTATGTGGCACCTAATGTTGATCATGGCGTTGTTTCTACTTATCATTGGACTTCTGTAGGATATCCTGAACCTGTTAGCAGATGTGCTAGATCCTCTCAATGAACTGAGTGGCTTTGTCAACTTTAGTTGGACTAGGAGATGAGTCGGTCGGGCTAACTGCAAGGGGAAGTGAAACATCTATGGGACCCAATGGTTGGAATCCCAACCCCCCCTGAAAGGGACTGTGGCCGGTTGAGATATGAAGGGCTCAATTGTAGCTATGCTGGACATAGGGAAGGTTCTCATCCCATGTGCGAGGGTGATATAAATTATACATACAAAGGATATGCACAATCATTCAATTTACAACCTCGTTTTGGCCATCTATCTGGGGGTGGAAGGCCATGGATTTGGTGAGCTTGGTGTCTAGCAGTGACCAAAGGCTCGACCAGAATGTGCTGATAAATCGACTGTCCCTATCTGAGACAATGGTTTGTGGGATTCCAAAATGTACCCAGACTTGTTCAAAGAAGATCTTGGTAGTGGCCTCTGCTGTGATGCTCTTCTTGCAGGCAACCATAATTGCCATCTTATAAAAGCGATCAACAACCACAAAAACACTATCATTTCCCCACTTGGTGGATTGGAGGACCGACATGTAGTCCATTGAGATGGATTCCTATGGCCTGTCAGGAGTAGGAAGAGGGGTGTACAAGCCCTATTTCTTAGTGGTCGGTTTGGCAATAGCACAGGACCTGATATACTTGCTGACCTCGTGTCAAAGTTTCGGCTAGTAGAAATATTTCTGTAGAATTGCCACTGTATTTTTGACACCGAAGTGTCCTTCCACCCAACTGTAGTGGGATTCCCAGACCATCTTCGATCACTCACTTAATGGAACATATATATGGCCTAGATGACACAACAACCCATCCTGAATATGGAAATTATTGACTATTGCGTTTGTACCCAACATTTGGTAGGTGGTGGAAAATTCGAGGTCTGTCTCATAGAGTTGGGGCCATATAGATGTCTCATGGCCGTAAGATTCTAGCACTGTGGTGAGTGCCATGACTGGCGGTCTTCTCAGGAAATCAACGACGTGATTGGTGCTTCCTGTTTTATAATTGATGTTGAGTTGGAATTGATGCAAGTATGTGGACCACTTTTGATGGCGATCATTCTGCAATTTTCCCCATGTCTACATGAACTACAGTGGCTTATGATCAGTGTGGATGACTATCTCCTTCCCAAGAATGTAATGTCTCCACTGGCGGCAAGATTGCACAATGGAGTACATTTATTTGTCATAAGTAGGGTACTTACAGACAATATCTGATAGTGTCTCACTATGATAGGCCACGAGGTGGCTGTGCTGAGTGTGAATGGTGCCCACGACATAGTTTGAAGGATCTGTCTCAATCTCAAAGGGATGTTGCAAGTCTGGTAGTGAAAGTACTAGGGCTGAGCACAAGCACTGCTTCAAATCATCAAACGCTTGTTTTTGGGACCGACACCACGCAAATTTCTCCTTACCACTACCCCTGTTTATTTGGCTGAGGGCCCATGCAATATGGGAGAATCCCAACATGAACCTGTGGTAGAAATTGGCAAGGTCCTAGAAGCTCCGAAGATTTGCAAGTGTTGTTGGGGCTGGCCAGTCATAGATGACTTGGATCTTGGTTGGATCCACATGTATTCCATTTTGATCAATGATGTATCCTAGGTAATGGGCCTGGTCCATGCCGAAGGAGCATTTTTCCAAGTTGGCGTATAGCTTGTGCTACCGCAGGGTGTGCATAACTTGTTGAATATGCTGCAAGTGTTCGACCCAAGTCTTGCTGTAAATTAGAATGTCGTTTAGATACACCACTACAAAAGTATTGGTGAATGGTCACATGATATCATCCATCATCCTCATGAAAGTGGTTGGGGCATTTGTCAAACCAAAGTGCATGACCGACCATTCAAAAAGGCTTTCCTTTGACTTGAAGGCGGTCTTCCATACATCTGTCTGTTCTATCGGGACCTGGTGGTAGATACAATTCACATCAATCTTACTGAAGTATTTGGCCCCTGTGTGTTGATCAAGGAGGTCGTTGATTTGGGGAATCAGGTACCGGTTTCTGATTGTGATTTTATTCATATCCCAATAATCAATACAGAGTCGCTAGGTTCCATTTTTCTTCTATACCAGCATGATTGGGCTCCCGCAAGATGATGAGCTGGGGTGGATGTGCCCCTTGTGGAGAAGTTCTTAGATCTGTCACTTATTCTCCTCATTCTCTAACAAAGAGTGACGATAGACTAGCCCATTGGGCAGTGGTGCACTGTGGGTTAGATCGATGGGGTGCTTGACGTGGCAGTGCAGAGGTACCCCTGTAGGTGAGGAGAAGATATCCGAGTATTCCTCCAGGACCTTATCTACTTGCTTCTGCTGTGTGGAGAGGTCAGCCATAGAGACCCTAGATGTGGTTGTGATCTTTCGCTTATTATGAGAGAGAATCACAAAGAAGACAAACTTCCCTATCTAAGAGATGACCTTCCTGCATTGCTTAGCAGAGATCAAGGAAATAGTACTAGGTGGGACTGCCTCGGGTATCCTGTACAATTTTCTATTCAAAGTAATAATAACACTACAAGGCCTAGACTCATATACAACATGATGTTTCCATAAATAAGGCTGGCCCAAAAGAACATCACAAACTTCGAGAGGAACAACATCACACAATACCTCATCTTTGAAGGGCTTGATGTTGTACGACAATTGACACTGTTGGCTGACGCGAAGATCGCTTCCTTGGCGGAGCCATCTAATGGTGTAGGGTTGTGGGTGTGGCGATGATGGCATGGCTAGATGCTTGACGACCTCTGCTAAGATGAGGTTCTTCTGGCTATCGCTATCAACGATGAAGTGCAACGGGGTGACTTTTACCCACATCTGTGAATGGAAGAGGCGCTCTCCTTCTTCTGGCTCGTCTGGTTCACCAGGTTGGAGCTTGGTGGTAGAAACGGTGGCACTGGGTTCCGCGTCAATGATCCATCTTCCCCTTTCTGGTTCTGGCTCAGAGTCAGAATCCACATTTGATTTAGAGGCTTTCACTTTAGCCACCAGTGACTGTTTTGAGCAGCAGTCAGCAGTGTTATTCCAAGGGCTCTTATGGAAGTCGCACCACTTCCCGGTATCTTTCTTTGTCTTTTTATTGTCCTTCTTTACTTGCGGCTTAGACTGGTATTCCTGATACTGCCCATATTTTCTCTGTCCTTTGTTCTATGGGTTGGGGCCGCCCTTTCTTGGATTTTGTTGTGAGGGGTTCCCAGGCCCAAATTGTCGCGTCTTTTGTTTGAGCTTCTGCTTGATTTTGACGACATATCGGTAGGCCGCACCCAAGGATGAGATGTCCAGAAATTCCATTTCAGTCTGGATGCATCTATGTAAAGCACCGTGATACTTGAGCACCAGATGTCGTTCTTAATCTTCGATATCCAGCTTGGTGTGCAAGGTATGGACGATATTTGTGAAATCTGGCACCGCTTGGTCTCTTTCTTGCCGCAGTGTGGTCCATTTGGTATACAGGTCGTCATAACTTCCGACAGGGTAGTATTATTCCTTAAGAGCATCCCTGAAGGATTCCCAGTTGGCCATGACTAAAAATAATGAGGTTTCCTCTATTTCCTTTTGCTCACAGAAAGTTTCCCACCAATGTTTGACATGGGGAATGGCTTTGAGGAGTGCACAAGTAATCTTTTCTCTATTTGAAAAGTTATGGATAGAAAAACACCCTTCTAGTAGATTCAACCACTTGTCTACAACATTTGCGTCTATCTGACCTTCAAATATAGGAATATTGAAGTTTATTTGTACCTTGAAGTGGGTGGCACCCCCGTTCGAAGAAGATGTGTCGCCTGTTGGTAGTCGTCTAAGGATTTGCGTGAAACAATCCATCATCTTATTCCTCTGTTGCGTGAGGGATTCCTCAATCAATAGTTTGAAAGGATCTCCTATCCCGTCATATTTATTTTCTCTTTCCATGAGAGGTCACTTGGGTGTGTGAGATCTTCTATCCTCAAGAGAAACAAGCTTGAGACCCAACTCTTTGTACTCCGACCTCGTTGGGGATATGCATTGAGACGACAAGGAGCAGACTGCTCTGATACCAGTGATCTGGATTTTATGAGAAAAATGAAATGAATACAGATTATTAACAGGTGCTTAACAAAAAATAACAGAGATACAGTAAAATTGGTTTTTTATTCAATAACGAAATAAGATGAAACTGTAAAATGCAGTGGAAACAAGCTTGCTAGAATGGTGGCGGCTTATCTCTGAGAAGAGATGTGATGGCTGTGCGCATTCGCAAGAAGAATATTACAATGAGGATCTGAAGGCCTTTTTAAAATAAACAAGAATTCCAAAAACCCTAGACATCTAAAAACCTAACCCTAGGAGATGAAGCGCCAAAATTCATGTGGGCCCCGTTTGGGTAAGTTAGTACATCAACTTCCCGGGGTCGTAACTTTTGCATACGATCTCCGTTTTAGGCATGTGATAGCCCGTTGGAAAGGTATCATTGAGGAGATTCATTTTGGGGGCTCAATCATGCCTTTGACTATCATTGAGGAGCTCGATCCCGAAAAACCTTCATTTAGGCCCTCAAAATGGCCCAGGAAGTTAAAACTACTAAAAATAGTAAATTGCCAAAATTATCAGAAAAATATTTTGAGCCAATTGAAAAAGTTGGGTGGCCACCGATATCCATCCGGATCAATAAATCTAGGATATGAAGTGCCAAAATTCATGTGGGCCCCGTTTGGGTAAGTTAGTACATCTACTTCCCGGGGTCGTAGCTTTTGCATACGATCTCCGTTTTAGGCGTGTGATAGCCCGTTGGAAAGGTATAGTCGAGGATATTCATTTTTGGGAATCAATCATGCATTTGGATATCATTGAGGATATCGATCCCAAAAAACCTTCATTTAGGCCCTCAAAATGGCCCCTGAAGTTAAAACTGCTAAAAATAGTAAATTGCCAAAATTGTCAGAAAACTATTTTGAGCCAGTTGGAAAAGGTGGGTGGCCACCGATATCCATCTGGATCACCACAAAAGAGAGTAGTCTCTCACATTCCACTCACTGCTCATAAAACGCACAACCTAGCTGATATTCTCCTACAACTATCCCGATTTTCCACCAGCTCTCTTCCTCTTGACCTGTCCAACCCAAGGAATGTATCCCTTCACTGATATCATGCCCTTGGGCATTCCCATTCATTTATCATGGACTCTCTGGCACATGTATCTAGGAATCTCTCGGCTAGGAACTCAAGCAAAACTGTTGCTAGGAAAACTACGAGCAAACTAATCAACAAACACTTGTTGTTTTAGTGAAACTCACACAATAGTTCACTCTTCAGGCCTAGAAACCTGTCTCTTCAGTTTGCCAGCTCCAATTCACTCCAATTACGCTCCAACATGCTCTATGATTCTCCCTCCGTGGCTGCATCAGCTTCAAACTCAGTTTCTGGCTCTCCACTTGCTTCCCATGCACAAAATTAAGTCCCTAAATTTTTTGTCCCAACCCATATGAATTTCCTCTCTTTGGTTTGCCTTTATTGACTCACACTCTTCCCCAAGATGATTGTACTCAACCCCCATGTGCCCAATAATTTTGGGATTTGACTACTCACATCCACCATGTTACATGTATTCAATGATTGGCTCAATGAACACTCAATCAGAAATGGGAAGGTTCATATACAAACAACAAATTTAGGAAAATGGATTAAATTGATATACATGGGTATTCCCCCCCTTGGACCCCTCTTGGCCATTATCTTAGACACTCCCCCCTCTTGTGGATTAATTCAATCCCCATCTCTTGTCCATGTCCCCTTAGCAACTGACATCACATTTTGTTAATAAAACAAGGAAATACAATTCTCATATTACATCGCTTTGGCCGTAGCCACACATTATATCTGCATAAGCATTAACTAAACTGGGGATTATAGTGGCGATGATACAGTCTATGGGGTAGTTAACTTACTAAAGAAAAAAATAAATCACTTGTGTTAAGCATAATCATTGATTAAACTTGTGTTTATTTTAGCTGCGATAAATGTATGAAATGATTAGGAATCCTGAAATTTGTCTATGGGGTAGTTAACATAGTAAAGAAAAAAATAAATCACTTGTCTTAAATTTGAGTTATTCAACATAAATGTTTGGAAGAATATTATTTATTCAATTGTTTTTGTGTAATTTATTTTTAATGTATTTTAGTTATCTTCCTAATATTTTTCGAATCTCTTAATTCTTGTCTTTATTAAATAATTAGAATTAGGAATTATAATTTCTTTTGTGTTATTAAGTCTAGAAATGACTATTTATATGACTGGGATTGTATTAAAAAATAAGGTCATATTATTTATTTTATTTTACATTCTCTAATTAGCATGTTAAATAGATTATATTTTCATTTCATTAATATTGTTGGGATAGGATGTTGAGTTATTTTCCTCAAAGAATAGAAATTTTATAATGTATTAGTGTAAATTTTTTTTAGTAATAACTAATCTATTTCTAAGAATGAATATCTCACATACTTCCTCTTGATCCAAGGATAGTACCCAATGATCAAGTGTGCCTAACACCATGGGAATATATGGATGGCTTACCTAGTAGTTTCCCCTAAGCTCTCCTACATAGCGCAAGACTTTCCCTTTAACGAGAGTTTGGGCAGTAACAATATAACAATGACAATAAGACTGCCCAAACTCTCTTTAAAGGGAAAGTCTTTCCCTGTGCAGGAGAGCTTAGGGGAAACTACTAGGTAACCCATCCACTGTCCCCTCGGTGGCCTTTCCTCTTTACTTTAAGGATAGGGTTCCTAACTTAAATAGGGTATTCATAAGGGTCAAACTAAGTCTAATTGTTGACTAGAGAAGGGGAACTTTGAGACTTTTTTGACTAAGGATTTAGCAAGATTATCCACTCTCGACGGGTAAAAACAAATCTAGGAATAGGAAGATTATGAACAAGATTTTGAGATATTTAACCTTAGACAACAATGCTCATTCGAAGTGATGAAATTATGCTTAGAAACATGAAGTGTTTGTATTGCTCAATTAGAATCATAAAAATGCATAAACAAGTAAAACATGTATCCAATTACCAATAGCAATGTGCCTCATTCAATCACCATATCATTTAACATTATGAACCATTATCATCATCTAATCATCATCTAGTGATTATGTGCCAAAAATCAATGTACTTTCAATAATGAGAGAAAGGAAACACTTTCTACACTGTTGTTATCAAAGCAATAAGGACAAAAATATTATATCAATTCAAAGAGTTTTCTTAGCCAATAAAAAGAGGACATGTCTATTCTCAATATATGAAACCTATCATGAAAAATATGTTTGTCAAAACTATTCCAAAATTAGTGAGAAAATGAGCCATTTTGGGAGCATATGCCACATATTTTTATGATCAAAATGTGTCAACACCAAAGCAGGTATAACCAATTGACAGTGCTGCAATGAATGTTTTCAAACTATGGTACAAAGAATAGTAAGCATGGAGGTACATCAACAATAATGTTTAATGAGTAGATTGTAACCAATTTTGACACATTCAAGTCATATTCATATTGTTTCAACAATGATAAGACTGTGTGTTTAGTTGTATGTGAAAAATACCATGAAGAAACATTAATTATTAGTCTACATTTGCAAGTAGAATTTGGTGTAAACAATTATTGGTGTGGAAATCATCATGGAAACATTTGACCTTATTTAAACCAGAGAATTTAGAGTATTCCAATGTATCCACAATGTTCATATACCATGTAGTTATACCAGATTTTAATCATGAAATAGAGATGAAGATAGATCCAAAAGTACTGGTTATGAATAAAAAAGTATGACTATGTAAACAAGGAAACCAACCAACAAGAAACCACAAATTATGCTTTCAAATCAACATTAAAACCCCTCAAACAATGCTAGATTAATGTGACTTTTGGCCTCTTTTGCTAGGTCATTGGGCCTTTCTTTGCATCGATTGGGTTTAAGAGAGTTTCAATATTATGAATGAGTCCAAACGTTGCAAGAATTATAAGGTCACGAGCATGAAATTCAACTTATAAATTCAACTTGTAAGAAATATCATGACACAAAACTTCATATTACCATGTGTTCAGATATGAAACTATGAATTAGAACCTTGAAAATCCAAAAAAAGAGGTGAGTTTTAGATCTACAAGAGGAAAGTTGTTCCACATACTTCATCATTGATTTACCTTGTTTGAGTGAATATATCATTAAAATGTTTCAACATTGCAAAATTTTTTGATGAATGATTTTAAATAGGATCTAGACCACACATTCCAAGAATTATCTTAGGCAACCCACAACAAATAAATAAAAAATTCAAGGGCTCCTCCAAACATTAGGGTTATATCCAAGGATAAACCAATGAAGTTATATCAATACCCCAACTATGCTAAGACCCAAACATATTTATTGAAGAAACCATTATCAATTATGAGATCCAAGTACTAGTTGAATATAAAAAAGAAAACCACTTAGATCCAAGTAATCTATAGTAAAAATATGAAACAAGCTTAAACCCTAGATTGCAAAGCAACCAAAAAGAAAAAGAAAACAAAAAGGGGAACACAATTTTTTCGTTGGAGAGAAAGATAGACCAATGCCTAGTAAAGGGCTACGGGGTCCGAGTCACTACACAAGTATATGTGAGGCTTAGGGATTGAAGGTGAGACAATGTTGAGGGCACCTAAGAGGATTTCCGATCAAGTGTTGTCTAGGGATAATTTGATTCTTCAAATTTTGATGGGTGGATTGGTCCTCTAGGGAGACTTTCCAAGTATTACCAAGGAGATCTCAAAGCATGTCCATTGCAAGAGGGAAGAGCCCCTAGACATCCTAACTCAATGCAAAGGAACACACAATTCAATGGTTAAATGAATACAGAAAATAATTATATACCATAGTTTCCCCTCCAAGTGGAGCAAGATTCACTTCTTTGGCCTTGTGGTATCTCCATCCTCTATCAAACCTATAAAATATTCTATATAAACCCTTGAAAAGTATCCTAAAACATCACATAAAAGAGTATAGATGCACAAGAACTTTGTAGAAAATTTTTCTCATTAATCTCCAACAATGAAAATGAGAGAGGAATCCCCCTTTTATGGCTACGAAGCTTCCTCAATACAATGATTAATACAACATGCTAGCTCAAAACCATGAGAAAAAACCCATTAGCCCAAGTCAAAACCATGGGAAAAATACATCAAATGGGGACAAGTAACCCTCAAAATCCTCAATACATGAGTTCCCCCTCAAAAATTGACCAAATATAACTAATGGTCACATGTGTGAGAAACATTTGGAAATCAAGTGCACCCTCCTCAAGAATAGTCAACATCCCTCAAATCAAGTGAAGCAAAGGTCAACCAAGGGCCCAAATACTAGGGCACTCCTCCAACCAACTCCCAAAAGAAAGGAAGTGGACATCTCAACAAATAACACCCTCCCCAAGCATGACATCATACCACATGTGTTGGACATCCAAGGATGGAATCCAATTAAATGAGGCACATGTGGCCTCCTGAATAAGGGAGCTCATCAAATTAAGTATTGTGGTCCATGCCACATCATCTAGTAGTCAATATAACAACTTGTAACCACCACCAAAAACCTATAACCACCTCCTAGGAGTTCTTAAATGCATAATAATGAGGGAATAATAATGAGTCAAAGGAAGGAATAATAATGCATGTGTATGAGTAAAACATCCAATTAAGTAAGGAGTAAAACTCTGAGTGGTGCATGTGGAAAGTGTGATGACTTGGAATCCCTGTCATGGAATGGTGCATTTTCATGGATCCCTAGTCAGTATAAAAAATACCAATGTCGTGTCACATATCTCAAGGCATGGTACACAAATCCCAATGCATGGTTCCCATTTAGAGTGATGGGTCCAACTTCTTGGAAATCCATCAGGTGATGCACACCTAATGATTTCTCATAGAAAACCATAACAACAATGATTATTTTTAATATTTTCCTAAGTTTTTTCCAAGGGGGAACAACATTAACCCTTATACATGTGACAAGTCCTAGGACAATGAGTATTTCCTAAGTCCCTAGCTAGAAGATAGTGTTGATACTGAGAGAAGGGTGAATCGGTATCAAGTACAATTTAAAAACCTTTTTCAACTTATACTTAAACCATTCAATTATATCCAATGAGCAATGAACAATAGTATAAGAGTTACACCAATACACCACAATACACCATGCACAATATATGAGAAATAATCAATAGTTTTTGTTCAAGGGAAGTAATGACTTCCAAAGGTAGCTACAGCTTCCAAATGTAAAGAGAGGGATAAAAATCCAAGAGGAAGATACAGTCCTACAATATCAAGAGATATTTTAACTCTCCATCCTTGCCCCTTCCTTCCACCCAAGAATATATGAGAGATAATAAAACTTTACATTAAATCATCACCATCAACCAATCATCACATAGAACCTGATGATGCTTCCTGAGACTTATTCATTTCTGAAATTCTTCAATTCTTGGAGTACTCTGATCCTGTAGATAATATTACTCAATGTATTATTTGAAACTCCTCCAATTTTCACTCCTTGAATCCTCCCCAAAAAGAGGTTATAGAAAGAATGGTAGACTTTATTCAATTCTGGTCTGTTCAGAAGACCTAACTTGTACATCATGCCCCGTGCCCAATATTTAACATCCGATTTTGAAACTCACACACAAGAAACTACATTCCGTACTCTTTACAATGGAAGTGGTCCCAATGAATTTGGATTCTGTATGAATACGTTATGACTATTGTACCCGGAACACCTGTTTATTGACTAGCTTCAGGACTGGTCACAAGCCCTATCTTCCACATAGTGTACCTCCATAATTATAGCGAATCAAGAGATGAAATTTTTACCAGAGGTACCTTGATATGTCTTCTCAATACCATAGTAATTTCACCATCTGAATCGTTATAGAAAAACATTTATAGAAAAAATGGTAAGATGACCTGAAAATAATATACCTTAGAACACATCACCAAAAGACTTCATCCTCCCTTGAAATCTGGCCTTCTTTTACTTCTTATTCCATTTGAAATTCGACTTGTATCAAATGAATGTATAATGATGTTTATTTATACCATTTACGTCACTTCCTTTTAACATTAGGGCTGACCTGACACTTTCTTATTTTGTAATTCTTTTCTTTAATTATCTTCAGGGCCTACATGTACAATTCACTTTGTCATCTTCAAAAATTCATTTCTCCTCAACCATGAGGATCCACGTGA
>ML833499.1:36787-51299 GCA_009831015.1 Picea engelmannii
AAATAGATAAGAAATTTATCATCCTAAAGACTCAACTAGAAGAGGAAAAAAGGATAGAAGAAGTGGTGAGAAGCCAACTGAAAGAAAAGGAAGCAAATTGCAAGAAGCTAGAAGTTGAAATAGTTTCCTTAAGAAAGCTACTAGAGAAACTAACTGATCAGTTGTATAGAATCTTGAAGTTTGGAAAGAGTAATAAAATATTAGATTAACTTCTCAATTTCCAGAGGTCACCATTCATCAAGATAGGGCTTGGCTACGATGAAAAACAAAAGACCCCCGAGGGAGATGCAAGCACTAAGGTCACAAGGGTATCAGAAAAGGAAAATAAAGAAAAACCTAAAATCTATGCTAATATTCTCAAAGGCTCCATCATAAATGAAAACAACAACATGAAAATAAATGATAACCAATATAAATCTGATTCTTCTCATAGGAATGATTTTAGAAGAGATGTTCCACCAAGAAGACCTTTCACAACCCGATACCAAAATCTCTTTCTTGGCTATTTTTTTCTTGAAATAATTTTGGCCATAAAGCAACAGATTGTAGAGCTTATGTAATAAGTGATCATGTGAGAGATAGAAATATAGGTTTTTATAAGATCTCAAAGAATGATTATGTGAGAAAAAAAACTTGAATTTCTCATGGGTTTGTTGATAGAAACTACAATTCATTTTCTCTCCTACTTGATTACAATAATGAATGTTATAAGTGAAATAACCATGAGCACATAGCACATGATTATAGAAGAAAAATAATAAGGTCTCCTAAACAAAACATGGAATATGTTCTTACCAATCATAGAGAAGAATACACAAAGGTGTGGAAAAAGAAGCAAGAAGAACTGAAGAGGGAAGAATGTGGAATTGCAATGTATTCTCAAGACAAAAGAATCCAATGGTACATCGATAGTGGATGTTCTATACATATGACAGGGGATCAGAACACATTTCTCACCCTAAAGGAATAAAAATAAGGAAACGTTACCCTTGGGGATAATGTTTATGCAAGGATAGTTGAAAAAGTTATTGTTAGTCTTGATGATGGAAAGAATAAAAAAAAAAAAATTGTATGTTGAAGGGTTAAAAAAAAATATTCTAAGTGTCATTCAGATGTGTGATCACAGTTACAACCTCACATTTCATTCTAAAGGATGTGAGATAAGGAAAGTAGTTTCAAGAATATCAGTGGAAAATGTAAATAGAACCTCGAGAAATGTATACGTTCTTGTTGAATTCAAAGAAGAAAAATGTTGTATGGGAGTCTATGATGCCACAACGTGAGTTGTTTTGAGGTTGTCATGATATAGTCTAGTATTATATTCTAGGAATGATGCTACAAAGTTTGCTAGTGAATGAAGGCTAAATATAACTAGGGTTTGAATCTATGTCTAGGGTATGAAGCAGAGAGAGGCGCTTGAGCATGAAAGATAAGGGTATGACGATGATATGAAATACATGAAGTATGAATCATACATGTGAAGTCATAAGTAATCTGTGTATAAATATATTAGGTTGGTGCCTATATAGGTCTTACTGAGTTGGTGCTCAACTGAGGAGATTGGTGTCTCCATTAGGTTGGTTCCTACACAATATCTTGTTTAGTTGGTGCTCAATGAAGGATATTGGTGTCTCTAATAGGTTGGTTCCTACAATATTTGTAACAATAGGTTGGTGCCTACAAGCTTTTTAATAGAAGGTTGGTCCCTACAAACATTTATAAAAATACGTTTTTGTGGTTTTCTCTCACAATTGTTTCCACATAAAATTTTGTGCATTGTGATTTGAGTTTATATTTGTTAATGAATGATTGATGAATGGTTAAATAAAGTAAAAATTATATTATATCGATTCATCCCCTCTTCTCAGTATAATCAGAAGTTCAACACATGGATAATTCCTTGAAGTCAATGGTGATGGGGCCTAATGTGCATAATCATTCAACACCTAGAACAATGTTGCAACTGCCCATGCCAATAGTAAACATGTGTGATTTCAGGTGATAATGACTGATTTTCATGCTCACATTTTCAAAACGACCCCCACATTTCATGGAACTGCCATTAGAAATCATGATTTGGAATTTATTAACTGTATGGATATAACAAAGGGTCTCTTGGGAAATTCAATGATGAATAAAATTATGGGTGCTACCACTATCGACGAGGATAATGACTTTTTGATTCTTGGGATAACCAATTAACTTAAGCGTTTGGGGAGTGGAGATACTAGTGAGATAATTCAAAGAGATGAGAGGTTCAACTTCTGGTGGATCAAAGGGTGGGCTATGATCATCGGCCTGGGGCATCACTTCAGGAGGGGAAACATCACCATCCTCTTCTAAAATGTCCTTAGAAATGACCATAAAAAGTTTTTTCTCCTTACATTTATGCCCCATAAAATATTTTTCATCACAGTTGTAGAAAAGACCCTTAAGTTGGCATTCAACCATTTATGCCCATGTTGGTTTCTGGATCTTAAGAGGAGGGGAAGGAGGGGTTGGATTGGCGGGCCAGAAATGAAGAATAAAGGAGGGATTTCTAATTTGAGAAGATACTACCCATTGTGCTTCCTTGGCATGGTGAGTAGCTTCAAGCTAGGTATGGGGTTAGGGTTGTATATTTTTTGAGGTACTATGAGGCTTCCCAATAGGTTTGTCTTTGACATCTTTTTGGGCTCTAAGTTTTATCTTCAATACTATAATTTGTTGCTTTTTTAGGATGGAAAATAGTCAAGTACTTTCTGCTCATAGTTTTGATGGTTAAGTGTCCTTTTGAGGTGCCCTTGCAATTGTTTTATTATCCCAATGTTAGCACATGCAATATACTCAAAACAAATAACACTACCTCTAGATCTTTACAACTCTAAATGTTGATTTAAAATTCTAAGCATGCATGAAATGAACACAAGTATTTTTGGTCAACACGACCATAGATGAAACCCCCTCAGGAAAACTAGTTTGGAATGGACATATATATAAGTGGTGTCTAAAGCATGAGATACAGCAAAAAATACAATATGATGGAAACTGTATAAAAAGAAAGATCCTCTCTAGCCTTGCCAAAGGATTCAAGGAGACATGTGCCCAAGTTTAATGCACCCTCTCCCTTTGTTTCTCTATCCACTGAAGTGAAGAACCCTTGCTCCATGAAGTTTTGATGGAGAAAAAATTGCACCACAATGTGTTCTTGTGTGCTGCCTCTCCACTTAAACAATCCTCAAAGCATTCTGACCACTGCAAGACCTCCTTGTTATGAGTGCACCCTCCTGTAAGAAAGAACAACAACCACAAATAATATGGGCCCTAAGCCTTCATGATCCCTTCATGAAAAGGAAGCGCCCAAGCTATCCTCTCCCAATGCTTCCATTCCCACCTCCTTTCCCTTCTCCAAACTCCTTTGGGGAACATATAAGTCAGAATTGAGCGTCTCATATGCGACCCTCTTAAGGAAACATAAGGAAACCTAAAAGATGGGTGGATGAGATCATCTCATCCAATATCTAATCAAGGGTTGAGATATATCCAAAATAATCTCAACTCAAAACCCACTTTACTTAAGTTTCCATAGTTTCTCTTTATGTCCCTACATTCACCCACAAAGTGAATTAATAGTCATTTTAGGCTAAAATGACCAAATTTCACTTTTGACTTAAATATCCTAAGTCAAAGTGAAATTAGACATAAAGTACATGGTACATAGTACAAAGTATTTCCCACTTGTGTTTAGGGGCTCACAAACATAAGGGGACCACTTTCCAAGGTACCAAAATATCAACACTCCCTCTTACCAAGGAAAGTGCCCTTCACCACCAATCTCATCCCTACAATGGACATGGTTTCCTACTGGAAAATAATCAGTGAGTATGGTTGTACCCTGATCAATGAAAGTAGTCTCTGACACAAATCTTCTCAATATGAGTGATCTATAGATGGAAGTGCATCTCCACCTATCCAAGATCACCTAGATCTTGGTATCAAACCAAGGATCTCAACCTTGGTCTCCCACCAAGGATTTCTACCTCCTAGCATATCGCCAATGATCAATACTCTTGACATATCACCAATATTCACTCTCTTGGAATCTCACCAAGAGTCTCCCCCTCTTGGTATCTCACCAAGAGTATGTGGATCTCAACATCTCACCAAGATCCCCAACTTGGCCTCTCACCAAGTGACTTCCACCTGAAGTGGATCCAGAACCTGAATTTCCTATCTCCATAGGCAAGTGAGGCTCAATCCTCTCTGGTGCCCTACTCCTCCTCCTCATCAATCTCTGATTCTCTAAATTCCCTACACCAAATATCTGTCTCAAAAACTCTGAAACTAAATTTGTCACGGGTGGACTAGTCACCCATGATGATGGTGTCCATGTAAATTGAGTCTAAGCTCCATATGAATCGCTACTATGAGTCAATAGGCCCTCCTCAACTCTGTCTCCCCACCTGACGCTGGATGGTGTAAAAACTGACAAGTAAATGACGAACGCACACTCCCTCTCATACTGAGCAACGAACTCAATCTCCTTTGTTGTCACTGCAATGTCATCCTGTTGTTGTTTCTTCTTCTTCTTGGGACACTGTCCTGCATAGTGAGCCATATCTCCACAATAAAATCATCTCACTTTTCTCATGTCTCTCTCCTTCCCATCGCCACTCTGTTGTGGTTTGGCCCCTCCCTTGGGACCCTGTCTAGCACCTCTACTGATCTTCTTCTTTCCCTTAGTCCACAGAGCAGGGTCCTCATCACGCTGGGTAATCCACTATTGTCCTGAGGACTTTGAGGTGAGTGTCGTCTCCTCCTAAAAGAAATCATCCCAAAGTCTCTCCCAAGTAGGCATATCCTCCCGGGAAACTATGCCTCGAAGAAATGGACCCCATGGTTTGGTAAAGTTGTTTAAGGTTTTCCTCACCATAAAACCTAGATCCAATATCTCTCCGATGGCTGCAAGCTCATCTCTAGTATGAGTGAATCTGCCAAGGAATAATGTAACTGACTCATAATCGAGCGTCTTAATTATCTTGAGCCTATCCTGCAGAACCATCTTCCAGTTCTGGTTTGGACTTTGGTAAATCTTGCATAGCGAATCCCACATCTCAAATTCATGGTCTTTACCAATGAAATGTGGAATGAGGTGGTATCTCACCCCGTCAGAAATAGTCCTTTTCACCTTGTTGTTCTTCTTCCTGAACTCTTCCACCATGATGGGAGTAGTGAAATGAGGAACATCAAATCTCCATCTAGCCTATCCTCTTCCCGCATCTGGGAAATTGACATGGTTGTCCAATAAATCTCACATTGATGCTAAAACAAAACAAGAGTACTTCCTCACTCATGTCAACATAGGTGTGAAAAGAGGCAGTAACATCACAACCTCTCTCCTAGAAAATATGTGTGAAAAGAGTTTGTCAAATACAACCTCACTCCTGTCCAAACAGGTGTGAAAAGAGATAGAAAACACAAGACCAAAACAATCCTACAAGCTGTCCAAAAAATCTGCCCACAAGCTGTCCGCAAACACTGCCAACAAGTTGTCCAAAAATCTGTTAACAAGTTGTCCCAAAACTACCATGAACTGTCCAAAAAAACTGTCCACTCAATGCTCAAAAGTTAGCAAGTCTAAGCCACCATTGAATCTTATACCATGTAGATATTCTGAGGTACTATGAGGCTGTCCAATAGGTTTGTCTTTGACCTCTTATTGGGCTCTAAGTTTTATCTTCAAGACTATCCTTTGATGCTTCTTTAAGACAACAAAAAATCAAGTACTTTCTTGTAACATACTTGGTCACCCAGGCCAGGTCATGCCACTGAAAATATTTCATGCTCTGATACCATATTGTAACATCCCTATCATCCAATTGTGCTATGGTACGTAAAAAAATTCGAACTGTATGCAAATTAAAACATATACACACAAAAAATCTCGCATAACTTTATATATATAATTCAAAAAGACAAATACATTTTGTAAATGCACAGATTCATATGGAAATAACAGTAAACATATACATGCAACATAGAGAGGTAATACCCATAAATATAAAGACAAGTATAAACCACACATAGGCAAAACCCATAAAAATAAACACATAAATAATATTGCAGCATGTAATTCAACACACAATTGACACACAATGGACACTTATCTTGTAAAAATGTCACCAATTGCATGCAAAACTTCCATGAACCTCCCAGCCTTAGACCACGCTACTCATCACTTTCAACAATGGGTCACCCCCAAGCTGGGATTAAAATCCACCCGTGTAAAGAGATTCCTAACTAGGCTGATGTATCTCAGACAACAGGAAAGACTCCGTCATAGGTGACAACTCAAACTAGAATCCTATAGTCCCTCGTTCCCCACATGCCTATCCCACCCTAGGAAGTGTGCCCCTTCTCTACTTAATAGTCCCTTGGCTACCCCACTTCCCTTCCAGGGATTCAACAACAGGTTGGACAAGAAGTCTCAGAGCCCTATAGCTGTAGTTTAGCACCTTCTAGAAATCAATTCCTAACAATTCTCTCACCTAGAGAGAAATTGCTCACGGGCTTGACAACTTGCCTCTTTGGTCTCCTAGGGGCATGACAACCTGTCTCTTCAGTCTGGCTCCCAAGCTAACCAAGTACATATATAGGTATGGGTATGAGTACAGGTACAAATACATGTACGTGTATAAGAAAGTATGGAGGACAACTCAATGAGTGAGTGAATGATGATGGAATGAATGAATGAATCCCCCTCAAATGAACTAAGTCTAGACTATATGTATGCATGTTCCCAACTTGGCACTTGTCATGTTGAGAGCTAATTTGGTCCACTTGTCCCCAACCTTAGAACTTAGGATAAAATAATTATCCATACTTTATACTTTAAGGAATGTTAATATAATATTCCTTTTTGGCTTAAGCTCCCTAGCTTAGCCCCTTATCCTTAACTTTAATCCCCTCGCTTTCCCTAACTAGTGGAGTTTAGTCTCCCATATAGTTTTTATTACAATATGCCTAAGGATATTCAGCCTTCCAAAACTACTGCTATGTTGTAGCAAGCTGAAGATAGAGCAATGGAAGCTTGCTTCTTGCTCAACCAACAGATAGGCCTGGAACCAATATTGAGTGAGTAACCAAATGTGGATGTGGAATTGTGATGAGTGTTATCACCAACCCAGTCAGAATATGTAAACCCGATGAGATCTAATGTAGAGTCTGATGCATAATGAATCCCAAAGGTGATGGTGCCCTGTACGTATTGAAGGATATGCTTTGCAGCCTTCCAATGTAGCTCATGCGGATCCTGCATGAATCTGGAAACTACACCAACTACATATGAGAGGTATGGTCTGGAGTCTGTGAGATACAACAAGATCCCCACTAACTGTCTATACAATGTGATATCAACTAGAGGAGTCTCCCCTCCATCCTCAAGTTTGACTCCTGATAGGAAAGGTGTCGGAGAAGACTTGCAGTATGTCATGTGAAATCTGTCAAGGAGATCTCGTGCATACTTGGCTTGAGATAGTTTGATTGTTGATGCATCCTGACTGATCTTGAGTCCAAGGAAGAAGTGTAGAGGACCCATGTCCGTCATCAAAAACCTGTCACGTAGAATCCTCTTGACTACAACAATCGCTGAAGTCGAGCACCCAGTGATCAACAAATCATCAACATACAACACTAAGAGTAGAAGTGAATCAGTCATCCTGAACATGTAGAGATTCGGGTCTGATTTACAATGTACAAAGTTATGTGACAATAGGTAGGAGTCCATATTTTCATCCCATGCCCTCAGAGCCTACTTGAGGCCATAAAGGGACTTCTTTAGTCAACAGACCAAATATGATTCCTGCATAAATCCCCGTGGTTGCTCCATGTATATCTCCTCAGAGAGATGACTATGAAGAAATGAATTCTTCACATCCATATGATGGAATTCCCATCCTTTGGTTGTTGCAATGGAAATTTCCAATCGTATGGAATCCATCTTCGCTACTAGAGCGAAGGTCTCATCATAGTCAATACCATGAACCTGCTGAAAGCCTTTGGCGACAAGCCTGGCTTTGTATCTTCTAATATTTCCATTCACTACTCCCTTGGTCCTATAGACCCATCTACATTTGAAAGTTATCCTCCCAGAAGGAAGGGGAACCAGATCCCAAGTCTGGTTCTCGAGGAGGGAGTTGTACTCCTCCTGCATGGAAAATTCCCAAAAGGGATTTCTACTAGCCTCGCCATAAGACTGTGGATCTGAATACTGAACCAAGAAAAGATGCCTGGAGGGAAATGGTTCAGTGGTATTGAGTGAAATAGGAGGCTCCTTGAAATCATATCGAGTCCTCCTAGTGTCGACTGGATCACCAATGAGATCCCCTGCATCTTGAAGAGTTTGTGCCCACTTGGGCCTCTGCTCTGGCTTTGCAAATGCATCTAGATGCTCTGACTGTGCATATGACTGTACTGACTCTGAATCTCATCTGAGTCCTCTGAATCAGAACTCTTGTCTAAAGAAGAGTCAGCATGTGCATGGTCATCATGTTATACAAGTGGAAGAATGAAGGTGTCTGCATGCGGCTGTTGAGGTACATGCGAGACACTTTCCTCAAATTGGAAACTGCACTCAATGATGATATGGTCTGAGGAAAGATTAATAAGTCTATATCCCTTCACACCGTCAGGGTATCCAAAAAAAATACACTCAGTGCTCTGTGGATCAAGTGCCTTCCTCTTTTCAGAGGGAATCTGGGCCCATGCACGTGAACCGAAAATGCGAAAGTGGGTCATTTCCGGTTTGAGGCTGCTCCAAGCCTCGTAGGGGGTCTTATCCTTGATAGATATTTGGGGAGATCTATTTTGGATGTATGTTGCACAATTAAGTTCTTCGACCCATAGTCTTTGTGGTAGTGACTTTTCATGCAACATGAAATATGTCATCTCCTTTAGAGATCTATTTTTCCACTCAGCAACTTCGTTTTGCTGCGGAGTATAGGGAATTGTGTGCTGGAACTGAATCCTTGCCTCATGGAAAATATTATGGATCTCATGATTTACATACTCTCCCCCATTATCAGTTCAAAGTACTTTGATCTTCTTTCCAGACTATGTCTCAACCAGGGCTTTGAAATCTTTGAGGTGTTGAAAAACCTTGGATTTTTACCTGAGAAAGTAGATCCATGTAAAACATGAGAAATCATCAACAAAAATGAGAACAAACCTCACTTTTCTGATCGATCGATGCAGAAAAGGACCCATAAGGTCACTATGGATCAGATCTAAAGGTGTAGAAGCTCTCTGAGACTTTCCTTTGTCAAATTTATCTTGAGGTTTTTTTTTTAGAACACATCCCTTGGAGAAATGGATGTCTAGTAGACCATCAACCAATATTTTCTTGCTAAGATGTTGCATGTATTTGAAATTCAAATGTCCAAAACTTTCGTTCCAAATCCTACTACTTTCATAAGCATGAGTAAGCAGTAAAGCAGAATCAGGTTCAATGAATTCAGAAAAAGTATACAATCTAAACTGATGATTTACCTCATCGGTAGCAACCCTAGAGTTGGTTTACATGTCATAGATGTCCATGGAATTTTGTATGAATATGAATTTCTTTCTGATGCCAGAATTCGTCATCTGATACACGGAGAGAAGGTTGATAGAAAGTTTGGGAACATGCAGCACATTCTCGAAGCTTCCGTTAGTGAGTTCAATCCTTCCTTTGTCGGTGACTTCGCTAGAAGAGTTGTCCCCCATTAGAATAGGAGGACCATTTCATGCATACAAAGAAGAATATACTTCTTTTGAGGTATCCATGTGATGTGATTCTCATTAATCTACGATCCAAGCATCGAGAGAGGAGTTGATGGAAATCAAGGCATGGATAGAATTGCCTTTCTTGGAATTCAAATCTTCTAGCTTCTTCTTCTTGGAACCCTCAAGGATGCGATCTCCAAGGTTGTTTTTCTGAATTATTTGAGACATCAGATATATATTTTTTTGCATGCATGTGGATTATGAATGGAATCCTTTGTGACAATACATGCATTTCTTCCCTTTTCCCCTTTGGAACTAGAGGCATCGGTAAAGGGTTTTGTGTACCCTTCCTTCTTCGGATGTGCATGAGATTTCCATTTATATTTATATTTAGATTTCTGATATTTGTGGCTGCCATTTTTCACAGTGATTGCATGCACCCTTGGGCCTTTGATTTTGCCCATGTTGATGAGCTTGGTTTTCTCTTGTGTCAGGGATTCGATAAAGTCCTCAAGAGAAGGCATATTCCAGGTGGGTCCAGAGGCAAATCTGAAAGAATGTAATGTGGATAAGAATACAGATAATTCAGGACCAATATTGGAGAGAATGGTGAGAACCATTTGTTTCTCCTCCTTCGATTTATCAACCATGCAAGCTTTGAGTTGTGACAATAAATCCTTGAATTTTGTAAAGAAATCTTGGACATTTTCGAAGATTTTTGGATCCAATGTGAGAATATCCACCTCCATCATGTGTCCCCTCATCTCATCCTATTTTCCAAATATCCCTTCCAAGGTGGTCCAGGATTCATTTGGAGTCTTACATGAAGATATGTAAAAAAGGAGATCGGGAGAAATAAGACTGCAAATTGTTCTGGGTGCCTCATCCATGCGATTTAAGTACTTGGATTTTTCTATGGTTGATGTCGGTTATGTATCTATATTCAAGGTTAACCTGTAAAACCCTCTAGTTTGTATATGTATGGATATTTTCTCCTTCCATGAAAAATATTTTTAAGGTGTAAGAATGAATTCTTTTTGGAAATTTATCTTTCCTTTGTCTTCAATCTTTTGTACCTTCAAAAAATTTTGTTGTAGATTTTTCTTAGCAGTCCGTCAGCTTTGATACCATGTAAATGTGTTGAAATTGCACATACTATATCTAGATAAACAATAATACACACATTTTCATAGATAATTTGAGAAATAAGAAGAAGGAAAGAAAGAATGAAAGAATTCTCATTAACCTTTTAGAATAATGAATAATTTACACATGATATACTATATATAACTCAATGAGTGCACACTGGAGGAGAACCAATGTGCCATAGTGGTGGTATAGAGTGATCTGGACACACATCAATAGTTACGGGAGTGAACTTCCACCTAGTCTATTCTCTTAGGTAGTTATGGGAGTGAACTGCCACCTAGTTGAGTTAACTAGTCAACTAGTCTTCAGTTAACTGACTGAATAGAGAGTAGTGAGGAGTTAACTTAGAGAATCAAGGGTAATGCACCAGTATGGTGATGATCCTAAGGAAAGTGCAGATTAGTTGGTGATGATCCCAATGTTTCATGGTGACAAAACCAATGCAGCTTCTAAACTCAACTCAACTAGTCAAACTGAAGTGTCAACTGAAAGAGAATATTCACGAGGTGGAATATTCTCCCCTAAAATATAGGAGAATGGATAATGACTAATTATGATTAATAAAAAAGGAAAAACCTTAAGAAAAATAAATCCTATGTGTGTGTGAAGTAACTCCAACATATTTAACACATAAACAATTTGACCAACTGTTTCATGAGGACGTCAAATCCATTGTCCATGAAGAATCATATCCCACTTATGATAGTTGTGGCTCCAAATTACAACTTGGTTCCAAGAAATGAAGTTTTATATCAACATGGATAAAAAATTATAGCAACAAACTAGTATATGACTGTTATAATGCAGAACTTGAAAGGGGCATTGAAGCTTTTTATCAAGAGCATATTTCAGTTCAAGACCTCAAGAGCCATGGAGACAATTTGCAACCTTTTCCTATTTCATTTTTATATTTGCAAAAGGAAAATGTTTGCATAAAAAATGGATCAGTGAGAGCTGCGGATATTCAAAGACAGTTCATCTATTTTTCACAACAAGAAAAGGTAGTGGTTGGAGATTTTTATGATACAATAGTTGATTGCATGGATTTAGTTTTCAAAGCTACCAAATGTTGTAAATTTCACTTTGACATCCATTTGTAGCTATGAGTATAGATTTAATGTGGAATTGTTGTTGCACATGTTGTGTTCTTTCCATGTTTTCATACAAGAATGTATGCCAATGAAATTTTTTATTGAATGATTACTACGGAAATCTGCTTATATCTGAGTAGAAGGTTTCAACAAATTAGAATAGGAGAATAAGCTCTCTTTTCTGATGATTTGGTTTGCAGTAGTTTGGTGTGAATAAAAGACTCCATATCCCAAGAAAGGAATTGGGGTATAGCTACAGATCTAAATTTCAATTGAAATAAGACAGGAAACAGAGCTCATAAACAGAGTGAAAGCAGTTGGTGACAAGGGGAAAGAAATTAAGAAGTAAGGCACCAAGTCTATTGTTCTTAGCACCTCATAGGGAAGTGCTATCCCTAGTTGGAGCCAATGTTGGAATTTAGGTTTGAACCTTCGATATTCCCCTCATTTATCCTATGCATCTATAAAGTATAATTTTTTCTCAGTCTCTTCTCCATGGTTTAAAGAGTCAGGTTGAATTGTTTTTACCCTTCTATTGAATTTTCACCATTTATTACTTTCTTGGAAGGTTATTACATGTTCTGATTTGGGTTAATAATATAGGTCATATTGATTTATCATTACTGAGCTTATAGTAGGTTGACCGATCCTTTTTAATTTAGAAAAAACACCGATTGCAAGAACATGCATATTCTTGCAAACAATTGTAAAGAATGATGTTTAATTATTTAAACGTTTAGAAATATTTTTAAATATTTGAAAATTCTTTGTTGGTGCTTGCATGCGTATGCATGCTCATGTGCACTCAAGTTCACAAAAAATTGACTATGTATTCATCATTACACAGTTCATGTTAAGGTCATGCAAGCTGCAACTTTAGTTCTCGTCATCACATCTTTACGGGGAATTAAAATTATAGGTGGAAAATTACATCAGAATAAAATTCACATTCAGTTCGTTCCTTGTAGAAGAGGTGGTCAACACAAAATGGTGCCTCCCCGAGACCGATGGCAGCTGAACAGAACATAGCCTTGGGGGCTCGAGTTGTTCGAAGTTGTCCCACAAATCAGAGATGTATCTATCAAGACAAAATACCTTGTAGATTCAGTTTTACAACAAAATGCAGGGGACCTTGGCCCATATCTTGAGCAGGACTTTGATGTAATTTCCCCAAATACAGGGTTACCCTCCAAGAATATTTTAGATGACACCAAACTAGATATCAAGGCCAACATATTATAAATTCATGGGTCTATGAAGGAAACACATGGAAAAGGGTCTGAAGTAATGCACATGTATGAAATAAGGTCCAAAAAAGGAAAAATGCTAGATCATCATAATAAATATTCCATGGATGATGAGAAGGGGTTAAAAGAGAGAGGTAAGAAGTATGTTTTAATTAAACCAAAGGTGGAGGTTGATGAAGGTATAAATGATAGCCACCAAGTGGAAGCATTAAAATAGCAAATCCATACTTTGCAACAATAGAATCAAGAGTTAGAGAAGCATCATTCTAAGCTGCAGAAAAAGACCAAGAGACAAAGCATGAAGGAAAGGTATAGGTATTAATCAAACAAAATATATATATAAAAAAAATAGGATCTTGAAATGAAACACGCTTATTACAAAGGAATTTCCAAAAGCTATAGAAAAAAAATCAAAAGGAGCTGCCCAAATTTTATGAAAAATGCTCTATATTTTCTTATTTTTGTCATTGTCTTCCAGTGTGCCTTCTAAATAACTGGAGCTTTATTTGTGAAAAATGAAAGCAGTTATTTTTTAGAATAATCTCGTTCCCAAAAACCTCTCTCATAATTTACACAGGTATAAAGGTTTGGGAGAATCAAAGATACCTTTGAGGCCTCTTTTCCAGAAATTCGCCAAATGTTGATTTACATGTTTTTGTCATTGTCTTTCGACGTACCTTATGAACAACTGGAGGTGAATTTGTGAAAATTGAAAGAGTTTTTTTTTTTAGCAACACCATGCACAAACCCCTCTCTCATATTTTACATAAATATCATGTTTTGGGAGAATTCAAGAGACCTTTGAGACCGTTTTTCCATAAATTCACCAAATGTTGATTTCCCTCTTTTTGTCATTGTCTTTAGGTGCGCCTTAAGAACATATGAAAATGAATTTTTTGAAAAAAAAAAGGATTTTTGCTGGGAACTGACCCATGCACAAAATACTCTTTCAAATTTTACACAAGTATCATGGTTTGAGATAATCAAATAGGTGCTTGAGGTCATTTTTCCCAGAAATTCACCAAATTATGGATGTGTTTTATCTATCTATGTTCCAGTTCAGTCTCCAGCTGGAGTGCACGTGGGACTCCATGTGAAGTTGAAATACAAAAAAACTTGGGAAGACTCCTTTCTATGAGTTTGTTTTACTCCAACTATCAACATGAGCTCTTGTTGCACTAATAGAAATTTTGTTTAAGTCTAGTCAGAGACATTGTTGCCACTTTTAATAAGCTGCTATATTTTGATAAAAACAATGCTTTTGAGGTCGAATTAAGGAGAAGC
>ML833500.1:5272-31405 GCA_009831015.1 Picea engelmannii
CTAGGGTAGAGTAATTTCTTAACCCAACAGTTTAATCTGGGTTAACTGTCATAGGAAACTAGGTTAGAACATAGGTTAGTGTCACTGTTGCTTCATCCTAATAAAACCAACTTGATGTAAAAATGTCGCACCATGTCTCAAAAGCCTAAAAGATAGTTTGGTCGAACCCCTTGGTGGTGTCTATGTGAAAAGTTTGGGAAAAAACCCATAAGATGCAATTATCCTAAGTTTTCCCAACACATGTTTCTCCACTCCTGATTTATACTCCCTGCACATATCAACGGTCCTGATCGCGGCGCTCAGATCTACGGTTCATAGAGCATTCCAGACCCCCCCGACCGTTCTGCTTTTAACCAAGGGGGGGGGGGGTCCGGAATCGGTAATAAGAATTGCACACATCTGGACGGCCCCAGGATGAGCGCTTAAATCAAAGGTCCAGATTGGATTCCGGACCCCGCCGTCAGTTCTGCCTTTAATGGAGGGGGGGGGGGTCCGGAATGAGTAATAAAGGGCGCGCTAAGATCTGCGGCCAGGAAACGGGCACGCAGATCAACGGTCTAAACTGGTTTTCGGACCCCCCCGGATGATCTGCTTTTAACCGAAGGGGGGGGGGGGTCTAGAATGGTTATCTCCCTCTGGCGGGCCCCTTGTCATAGGTGGCATAAATCTATTGGTCTCGATTCCCTTCACCATCTGCTATCTGATAGCCCTCGTCACTTGTGGATGTCATCTTCCACTTGTTCCACTTGTTCCCGAGTTATGTCCCATCTCATAACTGCTGTCAGACCCCTACCCCTTTTCACTCATGGCAAGCCCCTTATTGTGACTTTTACCTCCAATCCCTAGCTGCCACATCACCCGTCTGTATGTTTCGTCCACCATCACCTGCCATCTCACCCCCAAGTGGCCCGTTGTCCATTTATTACTGGATAACCTATCCGTTATCCAGCTGACCTGTCTCTCGCACCCAACTGACCCCATTTTTAAATAAAATTACCGTTTTCCCCATTTTCGCGGTTCACTCATCGCACCAGAGAAACTCATAGATTTCTCCTCCATTACATCCCGTCACCTTCATCCACAGTCAGTCGACCCCACTAACTTCGTGTTTATTGCAAGTACTATTGCAGAGATGGCGCCAAAGCCAAGACAAGCAGAAGGAGAGGAGAATCCTTTTCTTCCACCTCCCGTCGACCTGGACAAAATCCCACTGGTCGACAAAGACAGATTGATCGCTGATACCAAATGCGACTTCGATTTTTCAGACCTTCAGTCATGGCTCAGGGAGGTTTTCCTGGACCAGAGCGATGAAATTGGACTCTGGGAGTCCAATTTACCCGTGTACCTTTTTCCCCAGATCCACCATTTTCCCGAGTTCACACTTAAATGCCAAGCTCAATATATTCCTGAACAGAGAGCCGTCATATCCTCATCCGGAGACACCCTGTTCCTCATCACTCCCGAAGACATAGACCAGATGATGCAAATTCCCCGTGCAGACTCTATGGCTCCTTTCAACTTGGAAAATCCTTACAGAGTTGTATCAGAAGATGAATTTTCCCCAGAGAGCTCAAATATTCAAGATTTTCCTTCCCACCTCCACTCAATTCCCTTCCACAAATCCCCCTTACCCGTCGTCCATGTTCTCCACCAAGGGAAACCAGGTCATTTCCTCCCTTTGTGCTCTGTTAGGGTACTATTCCAACCAATGGGTAGATGATCCCATTATGGATTTTCTATCTATTTTCTCCACTGATGAAAAGCCCACCTCTCAGTTTGATTTCAGCACCTTCTTAGCAGACAATATTCACGAACAGTTCATGAATTTTGGCACGGAAGGCATGTTCAGATACTCGTCTATATTGGCATACATGTTTGTTTACTTTCAAGCAGATAAATTTAGTTTTTCCATGCAGAAGATGGACGCAGATGGAAGGCCTCAGCCAGTCACAGCATGGACCACTTTGCTGAAGCATAACTCCACAGAGTATAGCTTCAAGGATTTCATCGATTTGTTCTACCACCCGATGGTAAGCTAGTTGAGCAGCAGGCCCGAGCCTCGAATAAATGACGAAGTCCAAAGAATTCTGCATCTCTCGGACAACACAAAGACCGGGGATTGGTACCTGTATCAAAACCACACCGAGATCAGAGTATTCGGGTGCGAGTTGGCGCCCTACAAGCTGCCCAAATATTTGTCGGTAAGAATCTTTGCTTTAGAGTATATAAGACAAATCATGAATTCAGATGACATCCATTTTGTATCCTTGAAGAAAAAGCAGCAGCTCAGAATCAAGGGGCAGATTGGCTCTTTCA
Source organism: Picea engelmannii (assembly GCA_009831015.1). Taxonomy (NCBI): domain Eukaryota; kingdom Viridiplantae; phylum Streptophyta; class Pinopsida; order Pinales; family Pinaceae; genus Picea; species Picea engelmannii. The sequence continues at coordinate 7,589 of ML833500.1, forward strand.
TCTGCAACAGTCGAGGCGCCGGGGAAGAAGCTGACAGGATGTTGAAAGAAATGAAGTTCTTTATGAGCTTCCCATGGCACTATGATCCTCATGGGATCATCTCGGAAATGCGGGTGAAGAACAAAAATATCCCGTATGTACATGTGTCCAAGCCCGAGATTGAAAAATTCACCAATCAGTCAGTGTGGGTGCTTGACACCTCGGTCGAAGTGGAACAACAAGTTCCCCCAACCACTGTGCCACCAACGACCATGCCTCAGGTCCCTAAGGAAAAAAGGCCTCGACAAGAGTCATCTCCGCCTGTCACAGAGTTATCATTTGAAGAGTTCCAGCTGCATACTAAGAGGCCCAAGGCAACCACAGTTCCCAGCCCTACTGGGGAGAAAGAAGCCCCACTTACCACAATGGTCAAATATGTCATTCCACCTTTCGGCTCAAGCCTATATCAAGGCATCACCCCAGTAGTGCCAAAGAAATCCTCAGACTCCCCACTGGACACTCATCCGGGAAAGACTGGGCCCGAGTTGAGCATTTTCGAGAAGCACGAGCTGATTAAGAAAAAGAATCAGACCCTTACCAGCAGTACTTACGCTTAGTTTCGAAAGCAGACGTCGACTGCGCAACATAGGTTGCTGTCTGCATTTGACATAGAAAAGGGAAGGATGCACATGGCTTTCCTTCAGGCATAGGTACCAGACCCCAAGGTGATCACAGACTACAAGAGGGCCACCTTCAAATTCCAGACGAAGGACGTGCACCCAGCAGATCAGATGGATTTGCACAAATAGACATGGGAGATGGTGTTCCATACGTTGGCACATGCTTCAACGTCTGCAGCAAAATTACAGGTATCATTGAACAATGCTAGACAAAACTCAAGCTGGAGAAGATATCATCCTTCACAAAAGACAACAAAATCAAAACTTTGGAGGAGCTGGTCCTCAAGATCGGCTATGACCCCTCCAACGTCAAAGCTGCAGAGGAGATGATAAAGAAGAAGAATGCAGACATCACCGCTTTGAGGAAACAACTGAAACTCCCACCCATAGAGGACTCACAAGCGAAGGAGATAACAGAGAAAGAAGGTGAAAAGGACGAAATTCTCAAGCTGCTCATGGAGCAGAATGCACAACTCAAAGAAATGGAAGCTGAGATGGAGAGATTACTAAAAGAGAAGGAACAACTGAAGCCAATGGAGGTCATTCCATTGACTTCCATCCCAATTTCAGGAACAAACACAACAACAGTGACCGCATCTCCGTCCACGACTCCATCGACACCTCAGGAGAAGACAACCGATCTGGCTGAGTCTATGGAAAGGATGAACCTGCAGGAGACAGAGATCAGCAGGCTCAAAAAGGAAGTTGAGAACCTGCAGGAGCTCAAATCTTCTTTCCAGGCCAGCCTATCCAAAGAAAAGCAGGTAACTGAGCAGCTCAAGAAGGAGCTACAATAGCTCCAAAAGCAAACAGCGACAGGAAAGACTTTGGCTGAGGTCAAAGAGAATGTATGGACAGACATCACAAAGTACATAAATGAGATATGGCCCATGATCCAAATTATGTTTGAGCAGAATGAGTTGGTCCAGAGGAGCAAACAAGCCATTGATAAAATCAGAGTAGAATTGGGAGATAGACCAACTCAGGAAAATGATATCATCAAATTCCTCAATTCTAAGACCAGAGAAGAGTTAGAAGAGCTGAAGATAGAAGACAGAACAAAGACTATCCTTGAGGTCAAAAGAGTTTTGACCAAAAGAGGATTAATGCTTCAACTGGAAGAAAAGGTTCAGATCATGGACCAGGAGGTACAAAGGTTCTTCAGCAAGATCGAGGCTCTCCAGAAGAAAGGTCTCCCCGGTCTGAAGGTCATTAATGATAAACTAATGACACTCCCAGATTACAAAAAGAGATTGTCTGAAGTGTCTAAGGACAGTTCAAGGTTTCCTAGCATACAAGGGAGCATCACTGGCAAAGCATTCTTGGATGCCCTTTAGTTGGACATCAACATCGAACACGAGATTCGATACATATTCCTCACTAAGCCTACATTCTCTAAGTATACGGAAATGGACGAAGTGTATCAGAGACTGCTCAAAGTCACTGTGCCTAGTCATCTCAGATGGGAGGAACTCTGCAATCTGCTTGATTAGTAGATGGGCTGTCCAGGTCCAGTCACCTGTCCAGTCAGATGAGGTCATGCGAAGGCTTCATCAACGGTCTACCCAAAAATCCGCGTGCAATTGCACCAAGTCATCAAGCAGTTTGATTTGTTAAATTAGTTAGGCTAAAAATATAATTAGCACGTCCTGATCAGTTATGACAGGAACGTTTGTAATTTGAGTTATAAATACTTCACCTTTCGAAGTATTGGGGGTTGTTGATCTTCACACCCTGACGCTATCAGACTGTAACATTTTTTGAAGAGATCTTCCATTAATAAAGAGAGAGCACTTTTACAGGATTCTTGGGTGTATTTACTGGTGATGTTATTCTCTAAGTTGAATGTTATTCTTGCTTTGTGATCATCTTGTTTTATAATTCTAATCTTTAAGAGTAACGAATGTTGCAGGATTTATCTTGGATACCCTGTTTCTGACTCGAAAGATTTTAGTGTTTATCTTCTGGTGTTTTCAATTAAGAAATTCTTAACTGCTTCTTAGTTGAATTTATCTTTCTCATCTTTTCTTCCGTCCATCATTTAAGCTACTAAAAGATCCAGTGAGTATATTATCTTGCCCAGTAGAAGTCTTCTTCGCGTTTATGGTTGTATTTCATATTTAATTAAACACAGACCCCATAGCCCAATGGATGTGTAGACCGTCTCAACCAATTCAAAAAACACTTTGACAACAAAACCTACCTATTTCTTTAGCTAGCCTAATATCTGAAGTTGGAAACATAGCTAAATCATATAGAGAGATCCCTCTATGAAGCTGGAAGGGCTAGATACCAGATTTAAAGTGGTTGGATAAAGTTACCTTAGTATATTTCTTCTGTTTCAACCTCTAGGAAATTTACCAAGTGCTAACATAATGGCGACTCCACTGGGGACGAACTAAAAATTGATAATTTCATGTTTTCTTTTCCCCAAAAAGAAAGTTCAAATTTGAGAAGAAAGTAATGTCTAGAGGTTGATTAACTCTGTACATATTATTTTCAGACTCACAAAACATAAAACTAAAAACTATATATATAAAAAACCAAAAAGAGTTCTGGCTCCCAAGAAAGTTCACACTCGATCTCATCCCGACCCAGAACCCGCGATAGTGACAGATAACCCCGAAAAGTTTCTCAGGAAAAAGACCTTAGATGAAGGTTCAGTGAGTCATATTCCCCTTCATAAGTCCCTGTCCTTTTCAGGGAAACCTGTTATCTCTCAAAACCCTAATCTCAATACCTTTCTACAACAAATCCTAGTGAGAACACGGTCCGACAATTTTGTGACTGGAATCATCTTTGATCCTACTATTTTGCAACCTCGAACCCCTGAAGTCTTGTCTCCCACGACTAAACCACAAATAACTCCCTCAGTACTATCCAGTCCCCCCTGGTCCTCGTCTTCAGTCGCTACCTCGCCGATTATCCAAGTTGTCATCCCACCTCCTCCACCCATCATGGCAGCTCGATATGCTCCTTTGGTGTTGGCTGCACTGCTACATGCTATGACCCAAGACTATCAAACAAGACTTCCCCAGTTCGATGTAACAGGACCTTTAAATGCCCAACAACATGTTGACAAAATGAATGACTATTTTGACCTGCAAGAAGTTGATGAAGCTGACGTTCAAATGAGATTGTTTGCCCAAAGTTTGATAGGAGATGTCAAGAAATGGTTCAAAGCTTTACCTGCCGCCTCAGTCCCTGACCTTGTCGCGTTCCAAAGGAGTTTTCTTGATAGATGGGAGGTAAAGAAAAACCCTCTCCAGATATTGTCAGAATACGAGAATATAAGAAGAAATCAAGGTGAGACTGTACAAGATTATTGCACCCATTTTAATAACCTGTACAATTCAATTCCAACCGAAATCAAACCTCCACAGGGCCTGGAGTTGATAAAATTTCCCGATGGTTTCGATGCCGATATGTCATACCAACTGCGAGAAAGGAATTCTACCACCTTGGCAGACATGCAGAAAGGTGCTATAAGTGTGGAGGCCAATCTGTTGGCAAAAAGGGCACGTCAGAGGTCATAAAGGAGAGTCACGATCAAAGAAGAACCTTCCACGTCGAACTCAGACTCCAAATTGGATTCTTTGACCAGAGCAGTGGAAAGAATGATGGAAAGACTTACAGTGACGGACATAAATCCTCCAAGAGAAAATCCAACAACCCCTTAGGTTTGGAACCCTAACTTTAGGAGAAACCCTCCTCAAATCAGACAGAGAGATCCTAGGGATCAAAGAGAGAAGAGGGGACCAGATCAGTAGATCAGACCTCCCATGCAAGAGAATTATGCCGATGAAGGGGAGGAAGTGACTGAGGAATTGGAGGATACTCACATTAACCTCATGGGCATTCATGACAACGAAGCTATCTTCATGACCCAAGAAGAGCAAGAAATTTTTCTTCTCAATCAAACCAAAGTAAGTGAAGAAGCTGAAGATGCGGAACAACAAGCATCTGAAAATGCCATTTTGGAGGTACACCGAGAATATAATCTGCGGAGTAAGAAAACAGAGGGCAGATCCCCCAAAAAGACCACTGAAACAGAGAAGGAAGGCGAAACCAAGAAGACCTCTGAGCCAACTGCCGAGAAGAGTCCTGAGAAGAGTAATGCCAACGCTCCCGTGAAGAAAAACCTTACCATTCTGAAAAGGCCGTCACAGCTCGAGGTGTCAACTAGTAATCCACCAAGTACTTCTGAGCATAAGAACATGGTGGAAAAACCAAAATTGATTAGCCAAGGTAGAGCCTCCTCACCTTTCAGCCTTGAGGGGAAATTAGCCAAAATAAAAATTCCCATCCCACTTATAGAGTTGATGAACAAAGACGGTTATCGTTCACAGGTGATTAAAGCACTGACCATTGAACCTAACATAGGCACAAAGTCTTTAACCATTGGATCATCAAATCATTCAGACACTATGAACCTTACTGATGATCAACCCGAGCTTCTTTTTGGACCTGAAGTAGATGGTCAAGATGACACTGGTGAGGTCGCTCCTTTTTACATCAGTTTAAACATAAATGACATGATCTTGCATAACACCATGCTGGATTCGAGTGCCTCTCACAATCTGATTCCTAAAGCAGTAATGGAGAAACTGGGACTGGAGGTCACCAGACCTTACAAGGACTTACACTCATTCGACTCCAATAAAGTTAGATGTATTGGTTTGATCAAGGACCTCTGCATCACCTTGGTTCAGATTCCTGCGAAGAGCATGGTAATGGATGTAGTGGTTGCAGACATCCCGCCTAAGTATGGAATGTTGCTATCTCGATCTTGGGGGGCGAAGTTGAAAGAAACCTTACAACTGGATATGTCGTATGCCACTATCCCAGTTTTCGGGCAACAAAGAAGGCTATACAGAGAAAAATTGATGAAGTACATGGTTAGCAGCCAAGAAAAGCCGCACAACTATCCCATTTATTCTGCACATTCCAATTTGGATTCTTTCATCTTGTACAATGATGGTGACATGGAAGAGCAAGATACTCAGCTTATGGAAGACACATCTGGTCAAGATGAAGACCAAGAAATCATTGAGGTAGCAAGGATGAAGAACGTGATAACTGAAGAGTTACCCGCTGATTTCTGGAGCATGGATTTTGATGGAGTTGTGAGCAAAGAAGGAGCAGGAGCAGGAGTCTGGCTGCATAATCACAGAAATAGGTATTCAGAAAACCATTCTTACAAATTAAATTTCCAATGTACTAACAATATTGCTGAGTATGAAGCCTTGATGCTTGGTCTGAAGCTTTTGAAAAAAGTTGGTGCTAAACATATAATGGTAAGAGGTTACTCTGAATTGATAATCAAGCAAGTCAAAGGTGAGTATGATGCAAAACACCCACGTCTTAGAGCTTATAGGAATGCGGTTCTTGATGCCTTGAGATGTTTTACTGAAGTTGACTTGCAGGTAATGCCGAGGGGACAAAACATTCTAGCGGATGGATTGGCTACGTCAGCTGCCTCCTGCAAGATTCCTTTTCGCCCGACTCGTCCATACACTGTTGAGGTGAAATGTAGACCAACCGTTCCTGACAATATCAGGTACTGGCAAGTGTTTGGTAATGATGATTAGATAGAAGACTTTCTACAGTGCAAAAATGATTTTGAATGTACAAATATAGATTTAGAGAACGAAGATGAAAGTGTAAATAGTTTTGATTTTGAAATTGATAGTGTAAATACCGTAGATTCAGGAGAATTAGGCGATGACGAAATGGACGCTGAGGTTTTACAGTTGAAAAGCAATGTTTTCCCTAGAGTTCTAGTTCCTTTAGAGGACTTGTTTGATTTTAACGACGTAGCCAAGAAACCCAAAATTGAAGCACATGGACAAGAGGTAGAAGACTATAATATAGGGACTGAAGAGAAACCCAGAATGGTCAAACTATCTAAATCATTACCCCCAGAGAAAAAACTAAAATACATTGAGCTGTTCAAAGAATATTCAGATGTCTTTGCCTGGGGCTATGAAGATTTGAAAGCCTATGATACCAACATCATACAACACAAGATTCCAATAAAATAAGACCAAAAACCATTTAGGCAGAAACTTAGGAGGATAAATCCCAAGTTGCTCCCTCTGATAGAGAAGGAAATCAAGAAAATGTACGATACCAAGATCATAGTTCCGTTGCGTTTTTCCAAGTGGGTCTCTAATTTGGTCCCTACACGTAAGAAAACTGGGGAAATCAGACTCTGCATAGATTTCTGGAATCTGAATAAGGTCTCCCTGAAGGATAATTACCCCGTGCCGAAAATGGACCATATCCTGCAAAGGGTGGTCGGGTCTAGTCGAATTTCTCTGCTGGACGGTTTCTCGGGTTACAATCAGGTCTTAGTTCACCCGGACGATCAAGACAAAACCGCTTTCACCACACCATGGGGCAGTTTCATGTATGTGAAAATGCCTTTTGGACTGATGAACGCAGGAGCCATGTTCCAGAGGGCAATGGATATCGCCTTCGTGGAAGAATCTGGTAAGTTTATTGTCATCTATTTAGATGATGTAACTGTGTTTTCTCAATCGGATGACGAACACCTAAGGCACCTTAGACGATTTTTCGAGAAATGTAGGAGGTTTGGGATTTCTTTAAATCCTAAGAAGAGTCTTTTTGGGTTAGAAGAAGGAAAACTGCTGGGACACATCATTTCAAAGGAAGGAATCAAAATAGACCCCAGCATAATCGACGCCATACTAAAATTAGAACACCCAAGAAACCTCAAAGAACTATAGTCTTTTATCAGAAGAATTAACTTTCTACGAAGATTCATTCCCAATCTGGCCGAGCTCCTTAGAAACATTACAAACATGCTTAAAAAAGACGTAAAAATAAAGTGGGACTATGAGTCCAGACAGTCCTTCGAACAAGTCAAACAGGCCCTCACAGAGGCCCCTGTCTTAATCAACCCTGATTTTACTAAGGATTTTTATCTTTTTTCTTTTGCTTCCGAACATACTATAGCAACAATATTATTACAAAAGAACAGCGAAGGGTATGAACAACCCATAGCTTTCTTTAGTAAAGAATTGAGAGACGCTTCTCTGAATTACAAGATAATGGAGAAACATGCTTTTGCCTTGGTAAAAGCCATAAAAGACTTTAGAGTCTACATTCTTCATTCACACACCATAGCATATGTTCCGAACGCTGTAGTAAAAGACATTTTGACACAGGACAACCCTAATGGAAGAAGGGGAAAATGGATTGCTGCCATTTTAGAATATGATATAGAGATTAAGCCCACGAAACTCATTAAAGGTCAAGGCCTTGATAAATTAATGGCTGAATCAAACTTCCATGCTCTTGACATAAATTTTCTAGATGTGGCAGATGAACAGGGCGAGATGGCGACTCCAAACGTGAGAGAGGTATTTCTAAACTCTCCATGGTACGCAAACCTTATTTTCGTTTTGCAAAATTTACAAGCTCCCCCTGGTTTGACTAAGACTAAAGCTAGATTTTTGAAGTTGAAAGCTTTGAAATTCTGTATTCTAGAAGGCAATTTGTATTGGAAAGATCCTGCAGGCATTTTGTTAAACTGTTTACTAAAAGATGAAGCTGATAAAGTGTTACAAGAGTTTCATGCAGGAGAATGTGGTGGCCATTTGAACTGGAAATTCATAGCCAACAAAATACTCAGAGCTGGATTCTATTGGCCCACCCTTTTCGCTGACGTACATCATAAAGTGACTGTATGTCATCAATGTCAGCTATTTGAAGGAAAAAGAAAACTTCTCCCTCTACCTCTGAAACCGATCTCAGTTGAGGCCCCTTTCCAACAATGGGGACTCGATTTCATTGGAGAAATACACCCCCCGTCGTCAGGCCAGCACAGGTGGATTCTCACTGCCACCGATTATTTTACCAAATGGATCGAGGCAGTACCAAGCAGGCAAGCCACCGACTCTATTATTATCAAATTTCTTGAAAATAATATTTTGTCTCTCTTTGGATGTCCTAGAAAGATTATAACTGACAATGCACCTGCTTTTCGGTCGAAGAAGCTCATAGATTTCTGCAACCAGTATCACATTGGTTTGGGGCATTCCACGGCCTACTACCCTCAGGGGAATGGGCTGGCAGAATCTTCAAACAAAACCTTGGTAAATATTATCAAGAAAACATTGCAGGAAAACAAGAAATCATGGCACAACAAGTTGGTGTTCGCTTTGTGGGCTAACAGACTGACCACCAAAAGGTCGATTGGTATGTCACCATACCAGCTGGTCTATGGTTCAAAGGTAGTTTTCCTCACCTCTTTAGGAGTCCCTGTCATGAAGTTGATTCAAGAGGTACAAGCTGAGCCAAATGACTCACAAAGAATGATCAACCAGATGATCCATTTGCAGCAGTCTAGGGAGGATGTTTTCAACAAAACACAGGTCATCCAAGAAAACATCAAGAAGATCTTTGACAAACGAACCAAGGAGGATGATTTTGAGATATGAGATTTGGTGTTGATATGGGATGCCAGGAATGAGGACAAGGGAAAGCATGGAAAATTTGAAAATCTGTGGACAGGGCCATACATGATCCAAGCTTTCAGGGGAAACAATGCTTTCTTGCTAAACAACGCTGATGGGTCAGATCCGCCAGGAGCACCCGTGAATGGCAGAATGTTAAAACATTATGTACCACCTCAGTAGAAGATTCGAGTTTTCACTCTCCATTGTACATACCATTTTAATTTTCATTTTTCACTTGCATTTTCTGAGTGAAGAACATTAGTCAGTTGGTTGAAGCCCGAAGAGAAGGCCCTAAGCTGCTGATCATTGTTTTTCCATTTTTGAGAATAAAACCAATGAAGGCCACTAGGCAGAAATGTTCAGAATGACAGGAACCAGGATTCTTGGCACTTCACAGGGCAAGTACCATCCCCAGGTGGAGCTGCTGTTATCACCCTATAAGTTATAGGAATCAACTGGTGACTGGGATATTATCTGTCTCTAGTGTTTTTGTTGACAAATGATTTTTCATTCTGCAAATAATTTGAAAAAAATAAAAAATAAAAAATAAAAAAAAATAAAAAGAAAAGAGAAAGAAAAAAGAAAAAATAATAAAGAAAAAGAAAAAGAAAGGGAAAAAGAAAAAGAAAAAGAGGACATAAAATAATTGAAATAAAAGCCCCATGCAATAACGTTAACTTGGTCCATACCTTTCAAGCATGGCCAAGTTCTTTTTAAATTTGATGTTGATAGGGTAGCGAATGATTTGGCTAAACAGTTTAATCTTAGCCAGAGTGTCTAGGTTAGATTAGTGAATAAATCTGGCCAGACTGTCTAATCCTGGTCAGATAGCCCTAGGGTAGAGTAATTTCTTAACCCAACAGTTTAATCTGGGTTAACTGTCATAGGAAACTAGGTTTGAACATAGGTTAGTGTCACTGTTGCTTCATCCTAATAAAACCAGCTTGATGTAAAAATGTCGCACCATGTCTCAAAAGCCTAAAAGATAGTTTGGTCGAACCCCTTGGTGGTGTCTATGTGAAAAGTTTGGGAAAAAACCCATAAGATGCACTTATCCTAAGTTTTCCCAACACATGTTTCTCCGCTCCTGATTTATACTCCCTGCACATATCAACGGTCCTGATCGTGGCGCTCAGATCTACGGTTCATAGAGAATTCCGGACCCCTCCCCCCCGACCGTTCTGCTTTTAACCAAGGAAGGGGGGTCCGGAATCGGTAATAAGAATTGTGCACATCTGGACAACCCAGGGACGAGCGCTTAAATCAAAGGTCTAGATTGGATTCCGGACCCCCCCGTCCGTTCTGCCTTTAATGGAGGGGGGGGGTCCGGATTGAGTAATAAAGGGCACGCTAAGATCTGTGGCCAAGAAACCGGCACGCATATCAATGGTCTAAACAGGTTTTCGGACACCACTAGATGATCTGCTTTTAACCGAAGGGGGGGGTCCGGAATGGTTATCTCCCTCTGGAGGGCCCCTTGTCATAGGTGGCATAAATCTATTGGTCCCGAAGTCCCTTCACCATCTACTATCTGACAACCCCCGTCACTTGTGGACGTCATCTTCCACTTGTTCCACTTGTTCCCGAGTTTTGTCCCATCTCATAACTGCTGTCAGACCCCTACCCCTTTTCACTCATGGAAAGCCCCTTATTGCGACTTTTACCTCCAATCCCTAGCCGCCACATCACCCGTCCGTATGATTCATCCACCGTCACCTGCCATCTCACCTCCAAGTGGCCCATTTTCCATTTATTACTGGATAACCTATCCGTTATCCAGCTGACCTATCTCCCGCGCCCAACCGACCCCATTTTTAAATAAAATTACCGTTTTCCCCATTTTTGCGGTTCACTCGTCGCACCAGAGAAACTCATAGCTTGGTCCTCCATTACATCCCGTCACCTTCATCCACAATCAGTCGACCCCACTAACTTTGTGTTTATTGCAGGTACTGTTGCAGAGATGGCACCAAATCCAAGACAAGCAGAAGGAGAGGAGAATCCTTTTCTTCCACCTCCTGTCGACCTGGAAAAAATCCCACTGGTCGACAAAGACAGATTGATCGCTGATACCAAATGCGACTTCGATTTTTTAGACCTTCAGTCATGGCTCAGGGAGGTTTTCCTGGACCAGAGCGATGAAATTGGACTCTGGGAGTCCAATTTACCCCTGTACCTTTTTCCCCAGATCCACCATTTTCCCGAGTTCGCACTTAAATGCCAAGCTCACTATATTCCCGAACAGAGAGCCGTCATATCCTCATCCGGAGACACCCTGTTCCTCATCACTCCCGAAGACATAGACTAGATGATGCAAATTCCCCGTGCAGACTCTGCGGCTCCTTTCAACCTGGAAATCCTTATAGAGTTGTATTAGAAGATGACTTTTCCCTAGAGAGCTCAAACATTCGAGCTTTTCCTTCCCACCTATGCTCAATTCCCTTCCACAAATCCCCCTTACCCATCGTCCATGTTCTCCACCAAGGGAAACCAGGTCATTTCCTCCCTTTGTGCTCTGTTAGGGTACTATTCCGACCAATGGGTAGATGAGCCCATTCTGGGTTTTCTATCTATTTTCTCCACTGATGAAAAGCCCACCACTCAGTTTGATTTCAGCACCTTCTTAGCAGACAATATTCATGGACAGTTCGTGAATTTTGGCACGGAAGGCATGTTCAGATACTCGTTTATATTGGCATACATGTTTGTTTACTTTCAAGCAGATAAATTTAGTTTTTCCATGCAGAAGATGGACGCAGATGGAAGGCCTCAGCCAGTCACAACATGGACCTCTTTGCTGAAGCATAACTCCACAGAGTATAGCTTCAAGGCTTTCATCGATCTGTTCTACCACCCAGTGGTAAGCATGTTGAGCGGCAGGCTCGAGCCTCGAATAAACGACGAATTCCAGAGAATTCTGCATCTCTCGGACAACACAAAGACCGGGGATTGGTACCTGTATCAAAACCACACTGAGATCAGAGTATTCGGGTGTGAGTTGGCGCCCTACAAGCTGCCCAAATATTTGTCGGTAAGAATCTTTGCTTTAGAGTATATAAGACAAATCATGAATTCAGATGACATCCATTTTGTATCCTTGAAGAAAAAGCAACAACTCAGAATCAAGGGGCAGATTGGCTCTTTCATCTGCAACAGTCGAGGCGCCAAGGAAGAAGCTGGAAGGATGTTGAAAGAAATGAAGTTCTTTATGAGCTTCCCATGGCACTATGATCCTCATGGGATCATCTCGGAAATGCAGGTGAAGAACAAAAATATCCCGTATGTACATGTGTCCAAGCCCGAGATTGAAAAATTCACCAATTAGACAGTGTGGGTGCCTGACACCTTGGTCGAAGTGGAACAACAGGTTCCCCCGACCACTGTGCCACCAACGACCACGCCTCAGGTCCCTAAGGAAAAAATGCCTCGACAAGAGTCATCTTCGCCTGTCACGGAGGTATCATCTGAAGAGTTCCAGTTCCATACTAAGAGGCTCAAGACAACCACAGTTCCCAGCCCTACTGGGGAGAAAGAAACCCTGCCTACCACAGTGTTCAAATCTATCATTCCACCTTTCGGCTCAAGCCTATATCAGGGCATCACCCCAGCAGTTCCAAAGAAATCCTCAGACTCCCCACTGGACACTCATCCGGGCAAGACTGGGCCCAAGTTGAGCATTTTCGAGAAGTACGAGCTGATTAAGAAAAATAATCAGACCCTTACCAACAGTACTTACGCTCAGTTTTGAAAGAAGACGTCGACTGTGCAACATAGGTTGTTGTCTGCATTTGACATAGAAAAGGGCAGGATGCACATGGCTTTCCTTGAGGCGCAGGTACCAGACCCCAAGGTGATCACAAAGTACAAGAGGGCCACCTTTGAATTCCAGACGAAGGACGTGCACCCAACAGATTAGATGGATTTGCACAAACAGACAAGGGAGATGGTGTTCCATACGTTGGCACATGCTTCAGCTTCTGCAACAAAATTACAGGTATCATTGAACAATGCTCAGACACAACTCAAGCTGGAGAAGATATCATCCTTCATAAAAGACAACATAATCAAAACTTTGGAGGAGCTGGTCCTCAAGATCGACTATGATCCCTCCAACGTCAAAGCTGTAGAGGAGATGATAAAGTAGAAGAATGCAGACATCGCCGCTTTGAGGAAACAACTGAAACTCTCGCCCACAGAGGACTCACAGGCGAAGGAGATAACAGAGAAAGAAGGTGAAAAGGACAAAATGATCAAGCTGCTCATGGAGCAGAATGCACAACTCAAAGAAATGGAAGCTGATATGGAGATATTACTAAAAGAGAAGGAACAGATGAAGCCGATGGAGGTCATTCTATTGACTGCCATCCCAATTTCAGGAAAAAACACAGCAACAGTGACCGCAACTCCATCCACGATTCCATCGACACCTCAGGAGAAGACAACTGAGCTGGCTGAGTCTATGGAAAGGATGAACTTGCAGGAGACAGAGATCAACAGGCTTAAAAAGGAAGTTGAGAACCTGCAGGATCTCAAGTCTTCTTTCCAGGCCAGCCTATCCAAAGAAAAGTAGGTAACTGAGCAGCTCAAGAAGGAGCTACAGCAGCTCCAAAAGCAAATAGCAGCAGGAAAGACTTTGTCTTAGGTCAAAGAGAATGTATGGACAAACAACACAAAGTACATAAATGAGATATGGCCCATGATCCAAATTATGTTTGAGCAGAATGAGTTGGTCCATAGGAGAAAACAGGCCATTGATAAAATCAGAGTAGAATTGGGAGATAGACCAACTCAGGAAAATGATATCATCAAATTCCTCAATTCTAAGACCAGAGAAGAGCTAGAAGATCTGAAGATAGAAGACAGAACAAAGACTATCCTTGAGGTCAAAAGAGTTTTGACCAAAAGAGGATTAATGCTTCAACTGGAAGAAAAGGTTCAGATCATGGACCAGGGGGTACAAAGGTTCTTTAGCAAGATCGAGGCTCTCTAGAAGAAAGGTCTCCCCGGTCTGAAGGTCATTAATGATAAACTAATGACACTCCCAGATTACAAAAAGATATTGTCTGAAGTGTCTAAGGACAGTTCAAGGTTTGCTAGCATACAAGGGAGCATCACTGGCAAAGCATTATTGGATGCCCTTCAGTTGGACATCAACATCGAACACGAGATTTGATACCTATTCCTCACTAAGCCTACATTCGCTAAGTATACGGAAATGGATGAAGTGTATCGGAGACTGCTCAAAGTCACTGTGCCTAGTCATCTCAGATGGGAGGAACTCTGCGATCTGCTCGATTAGCAGATGAGTTGTCCAGGTCCAGTCACCTATCCAGTCAGATGAGGTCATGTGAAGGCTTCATCAACGGTCTACCCAAAAATCCGCGTGCAGTTGCACCAAGTCATCAAGCAGTTTGATTTGTTAAATTAGTTAGGCTAAAAATAGAATTAGCACGTCCTGATCAGTTATGACAGGAACGTTTGTAATTTGAGTTATAAATACTTCAACTTTCGAAGTATTGGGGGTTGTTGATCTTCACACCCTGACGCTATCAGACTGTAACATTTTTTGAAGAGTTCTTCCATTAATAAAGAGAGAGCACTTTTACAGGATTCTTGGGTGTATTTACTGGTGATGTTATTCTCTAAGTTGAATGTTATTCTTTCTTTGTGATCATCTTGTTTTCTAATTCTAATCTTCAAGAGTAATGAATGTTGCAGGATTTATCTTGTATACCCTGTTTCTGACTCGAAATATTTTAGTGTTTATCTTCTGGTGTTTTCAATTAAGAAATTATTAACTGCTTCTTAGTTGAATTTATCTTTCTCATCTTTTCTTCTGTCCATCATTTAAGCTACTAAAAGATCCAGTGAGTATATTATCTCGCCCAGTAGAAGTCTTCTTTGCGTTTATGGTTGTATTTCATATTTAATTAAACACATACCCCATAGCCCAATGAATGTGTAGACCGTCTCAACCAATTCAAAAAACACTTTGACAACAAAACCTACCTATTTCTTTACCTAGCCTAATATCTGAAGTTGGAAACATAGCTAAATCATATAGAGAGATCCCTCTCTGAAGCTGGAAGGGCTAGATCCCAGCTTTAAAGTGGTTGGATAAAGTTACCTTAGTAGATTTCTTCTGTTTCAACCTCTAGGAAATTTACCAAGTGCTAACAGTTTCAAGACCCATCTTTTTGACAAGTGCTTCAGATATCAAGTTTACTTGGGAACTCGGATCAAATAATGTATCTATCTTAGTGTGTTTAGATACAACTCTTATGTGAAATAATTCATTCCTCTTTCATTCATCATCATGAGATTCATTATTGGAATTTGAACTAGCATGAAGGGAATCTTTACCTTGCACTCCAAACGTTGTGATCTTTCCTTCATCTCATGAATCAAAACCAAGATCTTGTTGCACTGTAGCAACAATTTTTGTCTTCGTCTTTCCACTGAATTGTTTCGGTCTCTTCTTTGGATGTAGTTTCCAACAATGTTCATCATCATGATCACTTTTCTTGCAATGAGTGCTAGATGGTTTTCCTTCTTCTCTCTTTATTGTGGTGGTCTTCTTGTCCTTCATTTTAAACTTCTTAAATGGATTATGTGGGAGATTGGAAGGTTTCTTTGTGGGATCTTCTTGAACATGCTTTCCCCTGTATTGAGCGCTCAACACACCCTCAAAATCCTTATGAAATTATATCACTTTTTGGGTACCACTTGTTTTCTTTTACTGTCTAAAGAGAGTTCACTTTGGGGGATGGTTTTATTTTGTTTTGTTTTCATGACTCTTATCAATCAAGTCAAGTTTGTTTGAACTTCTTAAATGAAAATTTGTGTCTAAAAGAACTTGACATCCTAACTAAGAATCTACAACTAACATCACGACTAAAACACTTGTGTTCAACGTCTGCAAAATTCAAACAGGTAAAGTGGCCACATAGTTTCACTAATCGTCGACCATCGATTCCCCATCAAAATAGACAAAAGGCAGAGTTGGTTTGCGTGAGTTATTCAACACAAAGTTTCGAGAGATAGCCGATCCCCATCGACGTCAGCAAAGTATAGGAGGGATAGACATTGACAAAATCCATAAATAAAACATCAATAGCCGATGGCCGATGCACTTTCTCGGGGTCGGGGATAATCTAAAAGATTCAAACAATTGATTTTTTCTACATAAAGAAATCATCGATCCCCGATACACTTTCGGCACCAAGAATTTTTTGAGATAGTCGATCTGGGATGACTTGGGTAGGTTTATCACCAATCACCGATCCTTTATACTTTTTTGGCGTCGACGAGATAAGATCGAGTTTAGAACGTATAGCTTAAGGAAATTCATGATTTTGATTGAATCGAGTAAATGAAGACGTCGGTCTCCAGTGCCATGTGTCTTTGTCACGCAGGGGTGTCGCATGACCTGGTTTCATCCTGAGTCATATTAAGTTTCACTGTGTCCTAGTCACGCCTTCAAGTCATCTTTTCCACGTCAGATCTGTTTGGAAATATTAATCGGTGTCAAAGATTTTGCAAGAAGATATCAACGAAAAATGTTTGAAGTAGAACCCCAACCCTCGACTCACTAGATGGAATAGCGAAATGATGGGATGTTTTCGACACAAGATACAATTGGATTCTGACATTTAATAGACCAGTTAATGCTTCATCTCACATTTGTTGCTACCTCGTGCGCTAATTGAACAATAAAAATTTGAAATCGCCGATAGGACACGTTACAACCCGCGCCCGCGTCGTCAACCCATGATCGAATTTAATTTGAAAACGTCTTTGAAGATCTGGTGGTAGATTTAATAGAATTACACTCATAACCCAAATTGAATGGCTGACGCGACAAGGTAATTTCATCATGTTTAAATCTCTAGAGTGGCTTTGAACAATTTCATTCTGCGAACAAGTTTGAATTCCAGGGCATGTGAAGAAGTAAAGTAAGCGTCTCGAGACTGTGTTGATTCTCAGATTATCAAGACCAGGTTAAATAAGCAGCAGAGGTATGTGTTCAAAATTGTCAATTCGGCGGTCATGATTTGCTATATATACATCTCATTTCTTGCACAATCTCTAACTATTTTCTGAGCTGCAGGGAAAATGCTACCGAGAAAGCCAACCACCAGACGCTCGCCGAGAGAACCCAAGCTAAAGGAAGTAGAAACATATGAAGGTTCTTCTCTTGGTACTGTGAGGCAGTTGAAGTACACTCCTAGGGTAGAGCCAATTATAAAAAGCTCAATAAAGAAATCTTTTGTTCAACCTCCGATCTTCAGTGATACAAAAGCGAACATCGGATCCAAAGTAATGCTCCCATAGTGGGGGGACCTTTTCAACAGAATCAACAGGGAGGAGTACCCAAAGTGTATCCCACACAATGACCTGGATGTAAGGGCGCTTGATGACTAGTTGTTCCCAAACATCTGACGGTCATATTTGCACATGGTATCCATCAAAACCTTGGTTTTCCCTTGCATAGAGGTTTTGAAGTGGCTAATTGACCATACATACACACATACATTCTTAATCAACGATGAGAATGGCAGGTGTGTTGGATTTTTCCTCTCGATAGAAGTCCATAGGTAATACAAGCTCAGAGACCCAGAGGAGCATCTAAACACATACTTCGTGGTGAAATTCTACGAATTCCATGACACCAGCCGGTTGATGGCCTCATGGTGGAAAGAGGAAAAAAAGTTTACAAACCGGAGCAATGGATGGTATGGGATAATCAACCCGAGGGAGCCATATATTTACTTGATGACTCTCATCTACCGACTGTATGGAGAGAAGGACTGCTCCAATTTTTCAGAAGCACAAATTCCCTTAGCATACACAATGGCGATCTCTGGAAGCAACTTCAATTGGGGAGCGATAATTTCCAAACAATTAAGCATCTGTGTGCAACAGGCTTAGATGCCGAAATAAGGGGAAGCACCCACTTTCCACATGGCCTTGTACTTTCTTGATGTTATTTGTACGAGAAATGTCTTCGTCAACATGAATTTAAGCTGGCATGTTGCAGAGCTCCCTCTCCACGTTTATTTCATCATACTATGGGAGAACAAGTGTAAAAAATTCTACGCACTCATTTGCGATGAATTCATCGCTCATATTCATTTTATTGTGTTTAAAAAGGAATGCTTGAGACTATCCGCAACAACCAAGAAAATGGTAGCGAAGGTAGGCCACCAGGATTTGGATGAACGCTCAACCTATATCAGGGTGTTCGGGGCCACCGAAGCACCGCATCTACTCCCCGCTCATGTCCCAAACCGACCAATTATGGGATAAATCTATTATCAGACCATCTTGTAGGGCTATAACGCCACGCTAGTCAAGGATAAGAAGCGAGCTTTCATACCCTACGGTTTCCGTGTGGGGTTTTATTTGGTAAAGGAAATTGCTCAAGACAAACAGGAAGGGTTGAGCCAACTTGAATTCAGGTTCCCAACAGGCCGATTCCACAAGCATGATCGTAAAGGCCTGGTGCTCCAACATGCTTCACTGGTATCATCTTGTTGGTCATATGCGCATGATAAATTTGAGGATGAAATTTTCACAGAGTACGCTCAGGACTGGGAGGAGGTAGTACAGAGGATGGTCAACCCAAACATGACCAGGTTCAAGGCTATGAGCATGGACGAACAAGTGGAGACAATAGAGAAGTCGACTCAAGAGGCCCTCAGGGTTCATGAAGATATCAGAGCGACATAAACTACAAAGGCACAAAGAAGAGGGTTTCTCTTGCTAGAAGGGGTGCAAAGAATCATTGACCAGTTACAAAATGATCCTGACCTCGTAGAGATGTTAGGGATCCTGGCTGGCAACCCAATCACAAGTAGAGGAGAGACAAGTGGCTTAGAGCCAATACAACTTGAAGAAATCACTGGGCCTGAAAACCCTGAAGTTCCATCACCATAGATCAGGTCACCTAGGGGAATTTCAACCCATCCTGAGATATCAAGGACATTGGGTAGGACAAGTGTACCAAACCCCTTGTTTGACTTAATAACCATTTATGATGATGAGGAGAGTTCAGAGGTTTCCCTGCTGACTCCAGTGTAGATGCCAAAGGAAAGGGAACCTGAGAGAGCATCTACCCTAGGTCCCGATGCTCCAATTAAAATCCTTCCACAGAGCGACCATGAGGTTGAAAGTGTCTTAGACGAACTGCTCGACTTGTCAGGAAACCCAATGGGAAGCTCGAGGGATGAGTTGGGGCCGGGTGGTCAAAAAGAGGAAGTTCCACAACAAGAAATTGGTACATCAACAACCGATTACCAAGTAAGTACTAAACCTATCCCCGAATCTTCAATTTTGGCCGAGGCCTCACTAGCCGATGCACAACAAATGGAGGTCGAGCCATCCAGACATATAGAAGCAGTCTAGGAACCAATCCTGGAACAAATACATACAATCGAGAGCCCAGGTTATACTTTAACCTGTGGAGAACAACAAATACCCAAACCTGTTGATGAGGTCGCTGACATACAAGTGATCTCCTATGACAGAAAAAGAAAATCCTTCATTAAGATGACTACTAAGAAGAGAAGGCTTACGCTAAATATCTTGATTCTCATCACGATAGAGGAGAAGTTTCTCAACACTGAACACTCCATGACATCTGAACTTATTGGCGCAGGAATGGCCATTATGGATGCCACATTGGATAGAGAAAGAAGGGATGAAAAGGAGTTGACCACTGATTTTAAAGAGTTGGAGCATCTGTGCCATTTGGAAAAATACTATCAGGACTCCACACAGGCCATGATGTTTTTGAGAAGTGAGTTTCAAGACGCCTATGTGAAATTCATGAATGACCGACACCTTTTCGCTGTAGGTATAGATGACTTCCAAGAAGACACCCTTATGGTGCTAGCAACCTGCAAGGACGTGGAGAGGTGGTATGAAAAATCTCATCAAGTGGTGGAAAGGATAGATTACATCAACGCAGTTCAAAAAGGCCAAGACACCGAAGAGAACGACATTCGGGTGCTGAGGGACAACAACATAGATCAGATCAGGAAAGCGGCCGAATACTGGGTAAAAATGGCCCAAGAATCTCAGTGGGAGATTCAATAGAAGTGGGCCGAGTGAGAAAAGAATTGGGAAATGATTAATCAGGAGATGAAAGACATCAACCTCCCATAATTCGGCTCACCCAAAGACTTTGTTGACTTGCATGACATTGTTAAGAAACATGCAAAACAAGACTCATCATGGACATCAGAGATAAAAAATGTGGCGATCATGGCACCAGGTCAAGTACAACAGTTCATGGAGCATCTGATTAAGGCTCGAGAAGTCTTGCAGCGATTGAGTGTTAAAATACTCAAGTACAGAGCACAGGCAGTAAAAGTGAAAGAAATTCTTTCAGCCTCGATGGACCAACATAGGTTCCCATATGAAAACACATGCGAGGAACTCTTTGTCAAGTGGTCATAGTATGAGAAGAGTCATTTACTTCAATAAAACCATTTGATGATTCTTAGAGAATAGAGAGATGAAAGCACCATGTGGCGATATTTTGTTTTACTTAGCTTGCACTTGTAATAACTATTTTTAGTTAATGATTCATTATAAATAAGAGGATTGACCTTTTAGAAAAGGTCGATGGTTTTGGAAAAAACCCTCATTTTTTGAATTGTAAAGAACTATTTCTGAACTACCTTAATTGAGAAGTCTTATTTAGGACCAGAGACAAAGTTTTGTTTTTTCATCAAAGGCGTTGTGTGATTGGATTTGAGGAGGAATTACTTCCAACTTTATCTCATGAATGGATGCCGTAATGAGTAAGAGTTTCTAAATCTATTGATAAATTAGTTGTTTCAATATTTTCATAGTTCGTGTCTCTAATGATGAAAAGCAAATCATTTTGTTAATGTGTGATTAATGCTAGAGCTAAGGAAACTATTTTTCTTGCCATCATTTTATTGCAGGTATGTTTTCTTTCGATAATTGTATCTCAATCAATAACTGAAATACCAACAAGTTAATGTATTAGTACTAGGCTTGTCATAGGTGTCAATATATTTTTCTACATGCTTCAGCACAAGGGTTATCACGAGCTCAGTCTTCTTCAGTAGTTAAGATCCCCCCTTTTACCATCTAGTTTATACTAGCACACATATTTTAATCAGACCTTTCTAATAAAAGAAAAGACAAAAAGTGAACGTTTAAACTGAAGGAGGAACTCTCATAAGAAGATATCATGTCAATCACTATGTGAATCCCATCGAAAAATTGGTCAGATCAATAGATCTGAAGAACCATTCCACCATCAAACACTGCAGAGTCTAATTGGGCCTCCGCGGTGGGTTTGGTTCCTGCTGTTGGATTACTGAGAGGGGGGGTGAATCAATAATAGTGTAATTATAAAAAAAAATTCTCCAAATAATCCAAGTGTTATATAAATGTAGAATTATTATCCAATAATGAGAAATAAGAAATGAACAATCACACACATACATAGTACACCAGTTTTTTACATGGAAACCCAAATCGGGAGAAAACCACATAATGCTTTATCTTATATGTCTTGAAGAATTACATTCATTGGAAGCACCAACTTCCTTTGTTTTCCAGCTGCAACTGGAAGGAGTTTCCAACCCCCTAGTTTCTCAGGATACAACCTGAGGGAAGCTCCATCTCCCCAATTCTCTGGCTACAACCAAATGGAGGCTACAACCCCCTATGTTCTCTAGCTACAACCAGAAGGTGGCTACAACCACCTATCCTTGGCCCGTCCAACCACCCTGAAGTAGAAGTAGAATGATAGAACCATTGTCACACTATCACTATGAGATATACCACTGTAAACATGTACCAATAAACCTGCACCATGCATCAACCTGTACCTCAACCTGTAATCAACTTGTACCATAAACAAGTGCATCAACCATGCACCAACCTGTACCAAACAATCTATAATCAACCTGTACCATAAACAAGTGAAACCAACCATGTACCAAGTATGTACCAATCATGTGTCAAGTACTCACCAATATTTACCAACATCATCAACTATACACCTCATGTATGTGCCAACTCATCAACTACTTATCTCAAACATGTACCCAACTTGTACCTCAACCAAAAACCCTCATCAATTTCATCATCCAAATATGATTTGTAACTCTATAATAGACCTAGTGTATATGATCACATACCTGTAAACCTTCCTTAAC
Organism: Picea engelmannii; assembly: GCA_009831015.1. Lineage (NCBI taxonomy): Eukaryota > Viridiplantae > Streptophyta > Pinopsida > Pinales > Pinaceae > Picea > Picea engelmannii. Next base: position 29,939 of record ML833500.1, read on the forward strand.
TTTAATAACAAGAGAATAACATTTTCAACAAACGTTTCTTTAGTCTCACAAGACTAGTTTTGGATTAGTCAACAACCATAACTTGAAATAATCATAACTTTGTACCTATAATGAATAAAGATATGAAACAAATACATAATGTTCTTCAGTGTGTTTTATGCAATTCCTCCAGGCCTCACTACTTGTAACCTCTTAGAAAAGGAGTTATGGAAAAAATGGCACACCTTGCTAAATTTTGGCTTATTCTAGAGAGCGACCTTGTAGAGCGTGCCCCGCACAAATATTTGTTGAATTGATTTGAAACTATTACAAATAATAATAAGTACTGTAATCTAACCAACACATTTGGTCTTACTGAATTTGGATCTGTTATGAAGAATTTATGACGTTTTTACCCGAAACACCTGTTTTTGACTAGTTTCACGACTAGCCACGAACCCTATTTTCCACGGAGTGTAAATCCAAAAATACAACGACCCACAAGATGATTTTTTTACCAAAGATACTTGTACATGTTTCCTCAATGGAATAACAATTTCACAGTCTGAATAATTCTAGAAAAAAAATTATTGCAAAAATGGTGAGATGACCAGAAAAAAACATACCTTAGAAAGCATCATCAAAAGAAATTATCCTTCCTTGAATTCCGACCTTCTTTTCTTCACTTTCCTCAGAAATTCAGCTTGGATATCATTTTGTTACATCATACACCTATAGTTATTCAATAATCTCAAGTGTGTCTTAAATGAGAGAGCCTTGAGTCTTATTTATACTCTCCAAGTAGCTTCATTAAAAACATCTTCTAGGTCACTTTGCCCACTTTCCTTATTTTAGGGTTAACCCACTTCTAATTTCTCCATTAAATCTATTATTGAATTAATTTATTTTGTATTCACTTTAAATTATAGTACACTCATCACTTCGCTTTATTATTTACCTTTAAAAATCTCTTAAATCACTTTGACTACTTTGACCTTTTGGGGCTTCTAGATGACATATGAGGCTCCTCCAACTTCGTAAGGCCATAACTCTCAAACCATGAGGAGTTATGTGACGTTCCACATACCACCAGAAATGGAATGAAATGTAATATCAATATAGAATAGTATTACCTAAAAATATATCAAAACTCATACCATTATCCATCAAACAAACTTGGGTCCATTACCCAAACCTGGGTTCTCCAACTTCTCATGGCCATAACTCTCTAACCGTGAGGAGTTATGTGACTGTGAGGAGTTATGTGACGTTCCACATACCATCGGAAATTGAATGACAATCACTATCCATCTAGGATAGTTTCACTGAAAAATTCACTGGCGTTCATCTCATTATTCCACAAATAAGCATGGGTTCTCTAACCATACTTCTAGGATAACTCAATCTGCAAAGCGTCTTCCCGTGAGATCTTTAACCATAAGGGGACCACTTTGGATTTCATCCATTTATACTTATTATCAACCATGA